>PVJO010003165.1:22692-128193 GCA_004026905.1 Hystrix cristata | reverse complement strand
CATTGTTTTAGAACTCTTTTTTAAAATCAAAATTGCAAACAGTCCAAATTATATGATAATTTCTTACGCACTTTATCTGAGAATCAGTTTTCCTCTTACAGATATTTCAAGAGACCTGACTGTGAATAAACATTCTTTGAAAATTAGAACCCAAGAGTTTATCTTTTTAAGAAAAAATTACGGAGTGTAGAAGCCAGATTTGCAAAGCTTTGGCATCCCAACATCCTCCAGCAAAGGTTAAAGACATACCCCCACCTACTTTTAGAATCAGATTGCCTAATGATGATGGATAAGTGTGGAAACTATTCCAACATTAGAGGAAACGTTGTTAGGAAAGGCATATGGAGAAAGGTGGAATTTTAGGTAGGGGTAAGGGAGGCCATTTTTTGTTGTTAATTTAAAATCTTGTAACATACAGGCAACACTCACATTCATATTCAGATACATATATGTCCCTCAGGAAAGCATGTGGTTCCCTCCATCTCCATTTGCCCCTTGTTCAGCTGTGGTCATTGTGAATGTCTTTGCTAGCAACTGATACCTATACTTTTGGGTCCTCTGGTGAAATCCCAATCCTGGACCCAGAGGCTTTATAACCTGGAGGGATTATGCTGTCTGAAAATACTATTTTTTGGCCCATTAGTTTTCAGTATAAGTGCAGACCCATCCTTAGAACTGTGAATTTCTTCAAGGAGTTATATCATGGGAGAAAGTAGCTACAATGCCTGGTTCCTTGAGCAGCAGCAGTTGCTCAATGCTTTTTTATTCAATTGCAGACTAAGGCGAAAAACTCCTGTTAGCTAAAATGGTCAGGTCATTATTGGCTGGGGCCTGTCCCCCTGTTGTCTGCGTTCTTTAATGTCTGTTTCTGCACAGCTGGAGCTTTTGTGGCACCTTCTGACTGATGACCTTGTCCTTTCATTTGCTGAATTGTGCTCCATAACCTCAAATATGTGAAATTTGGGATTTGGTCCTTTTACTCATTCCATAGCAGGTATAAGTAGGTTGACTTTATTGGGAAACAAATTCAAATTTTAACAGAAGTTGTTCTGTGCTTTAAGGCAAAGAGTTTTCCAACAGTGGGAATTTTAAGCATTTTGGCAAGTCAGTAGGGGAGATATATTCAACCAGCATGATTCTGTTTGGCTCAGGTAAAAGTAAGCCCTAGCTTGCAGGTGGGTTCTTGAATCTGAGCCTATTGTCTGTCCTTAATAAGTGTTATGATGTGAGATTCCATGAACAAGAATAATTTAAACTCACCCTATCAGTAATTCTACACATGAGCTCTTTGCAAGTATGTTTGTTGTCTGCCATTTTCCTCTGAAGGTTGCTATTTAGCTAGACATCATCCAACTCTGTGATACCAGGTGCTCATATTTAATCTGACTTGGTAAAACTATTCACTTACGTAAAGAACTGGAAGAAGAAAATAACACGTACACCATATGCACACACACATGTACATATCCCATTTTTTAATGAAAAAAAGAACACGATAGGAGGAAAAAAAACCCAGAGAACAAAAAAACAGCCTTCTGGATTAAAGCAGTAAATCTGCAGAAGATGCTACCTGTATTGACCACATGTAAACCCTCAACCAAAGTTGCTAATATCCTGAGCAGTTCTGTTCTGTGGTTTGATGACTTTTTTGTCTTTTCTTACTGCTATCAATTGTACCAGGTTTATTCCAGGGTCATCTTGAATAATCAGGCTTATCTGTCTGTACACCCAACCTTTCACTACCTGTCTAACTTTCCTCTTTGCCTATGAAATCACACAGGTATTTGAAAGTGACACAGACTGTCTTCTGCCTTGTAAATGGTCTGTTGTTAATGCATATTAATAATAGCATTTTTTTTAACTAGTTCATGTTGATGCTGTGAAGTTCAGGCAACCCTTCAGCATATTGAGTGGAACATTTTTGATAGTGCCATCTATTGAGAGCCTACTGGATGTCAGTGTATTAAATCCTTTACATGTATTTGTCTTTTGTGTCCCACAGATCTGTGAAGCAGAAACTGTGAACACATCTTACAAAATAGGACATTGGCTGTGTAACTTGCCAAGTCACACAGCTAATGAACAGTAGCGTCAGAATTTAAACTCCGGTTG
Source organism: Hystrix cristata (assembly GCA_004026905.1). Taxonomy (NCBI): domain Eukaryota; kingdom Metazoa; phylum Chordata; class Mammalia; order Rodentia; family Hystricidae; genus Hystrix; species Hystrix cristata. Next base: position 126,081 of record PVJO010003165.1, on the reverse strand, counting down.
CTTTACTCCAGAATGCTTCATTCATACTCACTGCTTACATGGAAACAGAACATGGCCTCTAGCATCTCATCACTTAGAAAAGAATATTCTTTTGAAGATTAGTTAGCATATTTGCTGGTTTGAGAATATGTAGTTTGTATATCTGTGTCCTAATAATAATTGTCAGCCTCGTTACATCTAGTAAGCTAGAAGGAAAGAGGAAATGGCCATCGTATAGAAGATGTGTGATATGTGAGTGATAATAATGATGGATAATGATGTGATTTCACAGCTTGGGTTGCTAAACCCAGGTGAGACAATAAGTAGGTTCAGATTCGTCAGCATCACAGACCTGGCTTGCGGTTTTCCCCTCACAGACCCCTTTGGCTGCATATTATCTTCTAATGTGTATTTTCCCTGTTATGTCTGCCCTTGATGTTCATTTCAAGCACATTTACAAGTATAAACATATACTAAAAAGAGGATAGGTGCCCTTTCACTCTTGTTAACTCTCTTGTTGTACAAAATAGTGTTATATGTTACATTATTGTCCCAATTTAGAGTATAGTACTGTATTATCCAGTAGAACTTCCTGCGATACTAGTGGAAATCTCCTGTTTTGTTTAATAAGGTAGTAGCTAGCCACAGGTGGTTACTGAGCACTTGCGATGTCCCTCATAAAACCCAGGAACAGAATTTTTAGTTAAATCATCAATTTTATCTAATTTAAACTGAAATTTAAATTTAAATAGCTGCCAGGCTAGTGGCTACTGTATTGGAAAGCACGAGTCTAGAGTTTCAGCATTGAATGAAACTTCAGAGTCCATCAAAGGTGGTGCATTCATTTTATTTTAGAGGAATCTAGGAGCCAGAATGTGAAAACTGATAAATGATAAGTGGAATTTTTGTCTTTTCACTCTTGGTCCACTGTTTCCCCCCACTGTAACTGAACAATCTTTTAAAATGTGTTCCTTTTTCTGACATCCCTTTCAATTTCCTTTTTTAGAGTACTATAATTTTCACTGTAAAGATCTTTTACTTGCTTCGTTAGATTGATTCCTAAATATTTCATATTTTGATGCTATTGTGAATGGTATAACTTCCCTAATTTCTCTCTCAGTGAGTTTATTTGTGTATAGAAATGCTATTGTTTTATGTTCTTGGTAAATTAAAAAAAAGTATTCCTAAACTTTGGCATTTTTATTTAATACTATTTTGACAGTACCTTACTTATACTTACAAAATAATTGCAGCAGAAAATAAACTTTGAATTAAATCGTTACTTTAATCATATTTATTTTAAATTTTATGATTACTACATAGGCTAAATAAGTGATATGTTACACATTTTCTGGGAATGACAGTGTTGAAAGTAAGGTTTCTTTGAATCTCTTTCTGTATCTTTGTCATTGATTTTCTTCTCTAAAGGAATCAGTAATGAGTTCCTTGTGTAGCTTTTCGAATATTCAGATATTTTAAGTACATGAAAGCCTGTGTCTTTCCTCTGTTTAAACACGTGATAGGATATCATGTAAATGGCTCTGTACATTCATTATTCTTCACTGAACAACATATTTCAGGGTCTTTCCATATGAGTAAACAGAATTTGTTCTTAAGCAAATGCACAAAATTCTATTGTATACATTTATAGTAGTTTATTTAATCTATCCTCTATTGGTGGACATTGACTTTGTCCCCAGTGTTTTATCTTAAAAGAAATGCTTCAGTGAATAACTGCAAATTTATAATTTCTCTTTGTGCAAGTACACTGTAGGATAATTCCTACAAATGCAAGCAGTAGGTCAAATGTTGTGTGTACATTTTTAATTTTGATACATGCACTACATTGCTTTCCATAGAGGCCACATTATTTTATGTAACTAGCAATCTATAATCTTTACGCCCTCATCAACCCAGTATGAGATCACATTGCTTGGTATATTTGGACAGGTGACGAATTCTCAATGTAGTTTATGCTTTTCTTACCCTGAATGAGCTGAACATCTTTCCTGTGTGTAAAAGCCATGTGCGTTTTGATGTGAATTGTACATTTTACCTATTTTCCATCAGTATTTTTTTCTGCCCAACTTATCAGAGCTTTTATGTATAAAGCAAAAATTTGGTATGACAAGCAAAATGCAGACGTTTTCTTCTGTTTGTTGTTTTTCTTTTTCACTTTGCCTTTGGTGGTACTTGCCATAGAGAAATTATAATTTTTATGTAGATGGTAGATAGTTGTTGAAGTATTTTCTTTTATAGCTTCTAGTTTTGAGTCATAATTTGAAAGATCTTCCTCACTCAGAGGGTATGAAATAATTATTTTAATTGAAATGGAATTTATTCTAAAGATGTATAACATGACTCAATATCATTTATTAAGTAATCCATCTTTTTCTACTTGAGATTTGTCTTTTATTACATACAAGATTTTATTTTTTTATAAAATGGTACATTTTAGATGTACATAGTGATTACATTCATCATCGGGGATTTGTACTTGTACATGATATATCTTGCTGCTGCTTTTTCCCCATGCCCCTCCCCTCCCTTCATCCATACAAGATTTTAATTCATCTTTGAATCGATATCTTATTTTGTAGTCTGTCCCATGGAATCTGTCCCTGGCAGAACTACTTGTGTTAATTATTTTAGATTTATAGTTAATTTTAATATAGGACTATTCTTCCATCATTACATTGCCTTTTTAGGCTGTTCCTCACCATGCTCATTTGTTCATCTTTTCTTATAAATTTAGATTTAGCTTATTTGTTCCCCAATGTCTGTTGGTATTTTGGTAGGGGCATTTTAAATTTCAGACAGATTTAGAAACGTCTAAATAGTGTTGCCCTTTAGAAACATCTAAATGGTTTCTTCTGTCTGGGAACCTGGTATATGCCTTTCCATTTGCTGTACATTCGTTCACATCCTGTGACAATGTTTTATGGGTCTTGCTCCAATAAATCTTATACATTTATTATGTAGTTTATTTCTACATTATTCATTGTTTGCCTTGGAAATGGGTTTTTTGCTTGTATGTATGAAGGCTGTTGATAAGAGTATAATAGTTTTGGACCTTCGTAAATTTTCTTATTTTTAAAAAAGTATTTTTGGCATTTGATTCTCGTACGTTTCACTTAAACATGCATTTACAAATGGTGTTCATATCTTCCTTCTTAACTTGTGTATCTTCACTTTCTTTTTTTTTTAGGTTAATAGTATTCTTTTCTCCAGACTATTTCTTACTATTGTAAACATTCTTGGTAATTTTTTTCACTCTATATCAAAATTGGAAAAAAGTCAAGACCTTCCCCTAAAAACATAATGCTGGCATTTAGATTGAGATATAAATGTTACTGTGTTTTTTAAATCTGAATTTTATCAAATACTATTTCAATATCTATGGTATAGATTTTATTGGTTTATTAATATCATAAGTTAAATGCATCATTTTAGCTTTAACCTGTTTAAAGCCTTGTTTTTAAGTTTATTCATTCCCTTTCCATTCTTTCTTCACCAAAGTCCCTGCAATGGATTCAATGGTAACTTCCTTCTTTATCTTGAGTCAAAGCAAAAGAGCAAAATGTCAAATGATAATATTGGAAATTGAGCCACAAATAAACAGAAACTTTTTTTCACTGTAGTGTGTGTGTGTGTGTGTGTGTGTGTGTGTTTCAAAGGAATGGAATATCATTCCACGTGTTACGTAGTTGTGCCATTGTAGAATTCTCTAGTGATAAAAAAGGGAGAATCATGTCTAGCCACATGAAATTACTAAACCTGCTAGAATATGAGTCAAGGGGATGCTGTTGTATGCCCAAATTTGAAAGCCTTTTCCCTTCTGTTATTTTTGAGCCAAGTATTTTATGTCACAAAGTAGTTCGCTGTCTCTTTTCAACTGTTTATCCCCAAATTGCATTTTATATTCCAGTCAGTCACAAAATGAAAACAGGAAATATATTTGAGGAAAGGCAAAATGTCAGCTTGTCTAAAACATAGAAATACTTGGTAACACACTTTCAGCTTTCTTCTTGGCTCTGCCTCCGGCTAGTCATTTTCACTCTCTGAGCTCAGTTCTCTCATCAGTAAAACAAGGTGGCCGGGCATTTCCTGCGAAATCGAAGGTACAAGATTATTACCCTCTGGAGAGGTTGCCCAGAGGAGAAGGAGCCAGACAGCTGGCCTCCGGGAACCACCAGATGGGAGCAAATTCCCAAGGGCAGTGTGAAGAATGGGGTAGAACACTGAGTTATTTAGTGGAGGAGCCCTCCTAAGCCTGATGTTTTGAACATCCCTCAAGCAGAGCAAGTGAGTACATACTGTGTTCTTGTTGAAAAGGACAGATGACTGTACAACTGGAGTAACAAACTATTTAAAGAAAATATGTATGGCCTAAATTTAGTATCAAGGTGATGGGCAAAATGACTCCAATTTGTGACAGTCCTACTGCAGATGCAGTGACAAAGCCAGCCTGTTAAACCCTCATCACAGAATACTTCAGATACGTCAGGAAAGGTGGCCCAGGAGCGTGCTATCCAAGTATGACAAATTGTCTGTGAGTGAAGAAGGAAAGGATCAGTGTGATACTCTCTGTATAGCTCTCAGTCTCTCTCATTTGAATTAAATGGAAACACTAAAATTTATTTCAAGGAAAGAAACATAAGTGCATACAACAACACAGTCTCCTCCAACCCAGCCAAGTCCGACTGCATTCCACCTGAACCCTGCCTTGGTTTATCTTGTTTTCATTCTAGAATAATTGTGCTACTTTGTAGTAAATCAGAAGTCTTTTTCTGACGTCAGGCCTGTTAGTCATTCATGGTACTTTATCTAGTATCTTTTACCTGGGTGGCGTAGATGATTGAGTGTTCCAACTTTCAGAGGGAAAATAGTAAGTGCATAACACACACACACACACACACACACACACGGAAATAATTTCACAGATCCTCTTTTGTCATTATTATGGCAACCTATGGGCAACCTTAAGTTATTCAGTGTCTGCGGAACACCTTACAAGTTTTCGTCACACTTTTAGGTGCTGTGTATGATGCCCAGAGGAAGAGGGAAGGAAAAAGGCACTGTGTGGTGTAATTATTAAGAGGATGCTTTCAATTTCTACACAGTCATGAATCTTACAGGTTTAGCCTCTTTTCTTTTTACGACAGTTTTGGCTTAGTATTGATGTGTTCATTATGTAGGTATGTATGTTTCAGAAATATTTCAGAATTCCTATTATGTGCCAGGTACTATGGTAGATTATGGAGATGTAAGGAGAAATGAGAGTTTCTTCTCTATAAGAACTGTCATATTATTTGATTTGCAGTAAAGATTTTTTTTTTATAATTTTATAGTTCTCCTAGGATACGAGTGGATTCCAAAAGTGAGAATGCTCAATTTTATTGCTTAGAGTGGGACATTTGAATTACTGAAGCAGGGATGACTCAACAGTTTCCAAAGGTGAGTGGCATATTTGTCAGGAGTGCAGGAATGGGGATGTTCTAGATAGACAGAGAAGATGCTTAGGACACCGTGGGGATGTTAGGAAATTTCTGTAGTGTGGGTTGGGGTGTCTTGCAATAACCAGGCCGGAGAGCTAGAAAGTACTAGATCATGGAGGGAGGATATCTCAGTTACTTTTCTCGTTGCTGAGACAAAATACCCAACACCCACAAGTTAAGGGAGGAAAGATTTATTTAGCTCACAGTGTGTAGAGGTTTCAGGTCATAGTCGGCTGGCCCCAAGTCAGAGTGGCATGGCAGAGGAGAGACAGTTTATGGCAGACAGAAGGCAGAAAGTCAGGCAAGGGATGGCCACACCTCTTTCTATCCCTTATATTTTATCCAGGCTACTTAGGGTGGATAGCATTCCCAGCCTTAATCCTGTGCCCTTGATCCTAGCATTGCACCATGAATCAATTCCTGTGTCACATTCTAGATCCTTCCACCTCTGAAAAAACCCCACCTATGCTTGCATGTGGCTTTGGGGGGACATCTAGACACAAGCCACAACAGGATATTGCAACCCTTTCTAGAGAATTGAGACTTCAACATGTAGGCATCAAGGAGACATGAGAAGAGTTTGTACAATAGCAAGATATTTTTTTTTCTGGCAGATTTTTTTCTCCATTTCTGGCATTTGGAAAATGAACTAGGAGGTAAAGACAGGGAACTCAATTAGTTGGTTGTTTTCGGGTGCAATCTACAGGTATAAGGCAAAACCAAAACTGAAACCAGGAGAAAAGACTAAAAAAGAGTATCAGTGTAGTCATCAACTTATGATTTAGATAATATTTAAATAAAAATAGACATTCAATATTAATAAAATAAGATACATGCGTTCATGAATATGTAACTCCAGGGGTTAGAGAAATATTTTACTTTGCATATTAATTCCTAAAGAATTCACACTGTTAACAAATGGGAATTAATTCAAGGAGGCAGAATCGTTTTCTCATTCTCTTTACATTTGCGAGATTTAGAGAGTAGCTCATATTCCCAGATAAAATTAGGCTTCCAGAACATTTCACATACTGTCTTCTTCGTGATTTTTAGGGTAGGATCATTTCCTGTGTCCCTTAGCAGAAGGTTCTTGAGACCCTCAGTATATGCTGAAGTAAAAGAGACAGAGGTGGACCCCAGGTGCACGCACCCCTAGTCCTCCTCATTCCACTCCGGCTCTGAATTACACTGGCACAATTTCACAACTGAATCTTGTCATTTCATAGTGGGGACATAGGTTCACAGACTGGAAAAGACTGATCTCCCCAAAGTCATTTAAATAACTGGTTGGCTATTCCTAGAAAAAAAGATCATGAGGTCCCTGGACCTTTGGACACCTGTTCTTTTCAGTTTTGGTTAACCTAGGTTTTTTATGTGAGTTCTCAGTGTACATTATTCTTCCATAATTTGACTTGGGCATTACCAGTTACATTGCTTGTGCATGTCGTATTTGCTTTATGCACATTTTCTGCAGCCAAGCTTGTTTTAAGTCATGTACTCATTACTTGCTGATACTTTTAACATGTAATGAACTGACTTGATGGGTGCAACTCAGTTACACACCCTGTGCAGCCATTTCTTCTCATTTATAAATCCTCTGTTTTAGTGTGGGAAGTTTATTTCAATGGAAATTCAACTCCGTACATCCTAAGAGTATGGGTTGATAACCTCTTCCAGGAATCATTGTCTGACCATCATGTTTCACCTACTCATGCCTCCCTCCTTCCTGTATCTTTGTCCTAACACATATTACATGAGAAAATACCATTAATTTGTTGTCTTCCTCAACTAGATTGAATGCTTCTTGAGGCTAGAAGATGTGTCTTTTTATCCATAGCATCTAGCCCAGTGCGTAGTACATAGTGGATGCTCTACATAAATTTTCTTAATAAAAAAACTACATACCTAACATTATTCCTTGGCTTTCATCAGTAGAATAGTATGTGTGGGTGACTTCACCTTTTTATCTGGGGTTCCTTTGTCTGCTTGTCAGGGCGAGTTTCATTGTTCCGCTATTAGTGGACCGATAGCTACCTTATGTGATACTGTTGCCAAACACTAGATTGTGTAGGCTGTCCCAGGCAGTGTGAAATGGTTTCCAGACAGAAAATAATCTGCCTTCAAATAAGATAATGTCCTGTAAATGATACATGTTATCACAGAGGTAGAGCAAATTATAAAGATCTTTTTTTGAGCAGCATTCAGAGTAAGAGTTTGGACATAGCAGGACACCTCTGTTTGCACTGTCATTAACAAAACCCTTTCATATTGAGTTTCAGTGAACATCGCAGGCAGCATCGGTCCCATTAATTTTCATACATGGGGGCAGTGTGGCATGATGACAGTTCCTCACCAGCAGCAGAGGTAGCCGTTTTATAAATCTTATGTCATAGTGGCTAAAAGGAACAGGGCTTTGCTCTCTTAGCGTCAATACTCTTTCCAGACTTCACCTTGGCAGGGGGTGGTTTGTTCTTTTAGCTCTCGGTCAGCAGAGAAATATGTGAAGTCATATGGATTAACATTTCTCCAATTTGCAGATAATCTAATGAGAAATTAATGATTTTTCTTCCTCTACCGGTAACCTACTTTCTCTGAAAAGATGTCTTTTGCATTGAGGGAAATTGGCCTCCCTTTGTTATTTGTAAAACTACATCTACACCTGGTGCTTTTTGATTACATCTTTGCTCAGTCCTCTCTCTGTTTGATTTACTCCTACAGTGTTTAGGTGAAGGTGCGAACAATAACTTCATTGCTGAGTCACATTGCTAATAACACGATCATGTGTATAGGACAGAAATGAAGGAATATTTTTGAGCTAAACACACAACTTTTATTACCGACCTCCCGTCGCTCTGCCTCTTCGCATTCTACTGATGATATGGTGTGATCTACAAAGCCTACATTTTCTTTACAAAAGAGGCCTTATACTTTCAGTTGATGTATGTGTGAATAGTCTGTGGCGCAGGGAGTTGGTTGTGGTGTTAGTTTGATACTTTCATAGGTTATTGTCAGTGTGGTGGATCATGTGTTGAATGACCCAACATGAGGGATATTTAATATTGTTTACAGCTATATAAAATACTGTACTGGCAACGACTGTTAGATAATGTTCAAATTTTATGTATATTAGGTCTTCGAATGGTCCCAACACCCACACACTACTTGGCACCCGGAGATCAAGTACCATGCTCAGTGTTTGAGTTGGAAAGTGGGAACCGACCCTGGCCTAGCTGGACTGTGCTCCGTGGGCCACAGCTGAGGCTGACCGCAGTGGGAACGAGAGCCTGGGGCTGTGCTAGTGCCTGGGTGCTGCCCATCTCAGGTGCTATGGGGCTTCCTGAGCGGTCTCGCCAGCCAGAATGTCCAGCGCCCTCCCTGTGCATCTGTGGGAAGGTGTCTGATGTCTCTTACTAGCTTGTAAAGAAGATGGCAGGTTTTTGTCCCCATCTGTGAGCTTCATTGCATTCCTCTCACTTCTATTTTGCCTGTACGTACTAGTGTATGGAAACCCAGATGGCAGACCATGATGGTAGGGATGACGGCAAGATTTTCCTGCTGGAAAATGGTATTCCAAAGAGTAGATAGTGTGCTTAGCTCAAGTAAACAGAACTAAAAGGCACCAAAGGGAGATCAATGGGCCAAATTACCCAGGATGATTTATTTTTCTTCCATTATTAGTATTTTTCTGCTTTTCCTTTGAGCCTCAGTTTACTCATCTGAAAATGGGGACAGCGCAACCTACCCCTAAAAGGATGTGGTGAGAATTAAGTGATGAAATATGTTAAAAGTACCTCCATATGATCTGGCTCATTCTAAGGGTTTGGTAAATATATTTTGTCTTTTCTTTTTTCCAAGGGGTTTGGAAAAGAAAAATAAGAGTGAGTTTTGGGTTTTTTTTTTTTTTTTTTTTAACTGGTTAAAAAGACCAACCTGTCTCTGGATTGCCTTCTTACCCAGTGTTCCAAGATGTCTTTTCTTCAGGAACCACTTCTTGTTTTTTGACTGTGTAAGCTTGCTAAACTCTCGGTATGTTAGACGCAGCTCCATCCGTGATCTCCAGGGTTGAACTCCTGTGAGAGGGACTCTTCCCACAGACGTTGTGCTTTTTTTTCTTCCCCTGCTTGCCTGACAAGCAAGGTGAGTCTTCTTCACATGTTATTTGCTTTCTAAGTGCGGGATGTCGTAGCAGTTACTATTGCTGTTCTGTTCATCCTGTTTGAGATTTCACAGCTGCGATGAAGGCGTGTGTTAATCCTGGAATTTAGGAGACGTTTTCTGAAGTTGTTGTGGCCTGGTTTTGAAGGAAGGCGAAAATATTTCTATCTGATAGCCCATGATCAGCAAAGGTGAATACAGATCTTGGATTTAGAAGGGGGGACATTTTACCCCCTTTGCCAGGAAAGTCACTTTGCTCTTAATTAGAAGATTACAATCTCTTTAATTGCCTTCCGACCAAAGTCTTTTGGGTGTCCAGTAAGGCAAAGTTGCCATATGTTGTATTTGAATTAATACATTTGAGACACACATTTTTTTCCTGAAACTGCTGTTCTTGAATCAGAAAAGATAGACTTGAATACATTTTTATTTCCTTATTTGGATGTCAAACTTCTGTCCTCGGAATAGATTTGTACACAATAATAGGCACCTACTATCTGCTTAGAAGACCTCAGTCTATCACGTTATCTCCCAGCGGACTTCAGAATAAGGCAAATCAATCTTGAATCTCATCCCAAGCAGCTTGTTTCTTGATGTAGCAAAAGGTTTTGGTATAGAATTGGCCCCTCTATCAGCAGGTTCTGCATCCACAGATTCAGCTAACCAAGGATCAAAAATATTTCAGGGGCTGGAGATTTAGCTCAGTGGTAGAGAGCTTGCCTAGTAAGCACAAGGCCCTGAGTTTGATCCCCAGCACCACGCCCCAAAATTCAAAAATTACATCTATGCTGATCATATACTCACTTCTTTTCTTGTCATTATTCCACAGCCTGTGTCGTATAGCAACTATTTACCAGAATTTACATTGTGTTAGTTGCTGTAAGTGATCTAGAGATGATTTAGAGTACATGGGAAGGTCCACATAGGTCATGGGCAAATCCTACACTATTTCATATGAGGGACTTGAGCATCTGCAGATGTCAGTATTCACAGTCAGTGCCCAAGACAATGGCCGGTAGGTCCCCAGGAAAGACTGTACGGTTTGGATACCATACCATGAAGTTCCAGAGACAGCTTCATGGCAAGACCTCAGGTGTGGGGTTGCACCCCCGGTGTGGGGGGATGAAGTATAATGAGCAACCTTGCAATCCAGAGTCTTAAAGTAGCTGCTGATGAGACCTTGTCACAAATTTCCTCTCTGTCTAGTTGCAGGCAGGAGTTCCGAGTGCAGGTGGGTTCTAATGTTATCTTGTAACTTTGCTTTAGTATATAGTAATGCAAAGCAAGTATAAAAACTCCATAAGGATGCTCTTTGGTTTCTCGGGTATTATAAATTCTGAGGTTTAATTGACAGAATGATGAATTTCTTTTTTGCTTGCACTCTGCCTTAGAGGCCTTCAGGCCACACAAGGCAGTTCATTACTAGTTCTGTGCTGTTCTCTGTATTTGTATTTTGCTTCATTATCAAAATACCTTTCTCAGTATTTTGATTTATATAATGATATGCCAATAGAGGTTTACTTTAAGCATCTACTAACTTCAACATCGAACAAATATCTGTTAATGTTCAGTGAAAATTCAGTTACATGTTTCTTAAACTCCAAAGAGGACTTGGACTGTAGTTTGGACTGTAGGATCTCACAGTATAATAGCAATTTCTTGTTTGCAAATCACTGGAATGTAAGATGGAATGGAAAATGTCATAAGGGAGTGCTGACTATTATAAGAATTCTGATGAAATTGACTCTTATCTTTCCTTGTCTGCCCTCTTTTGTCCTTTTCCTTGTACGTGAAGGAGTATGAAAACTCCACGCTGGTGTTTTTGCATGCCAAGATAAAAAGTGACAAATACTAAACATCATGCGTTAGAATTGATGAGGCTGAAGCAGTTCCGCCGTAGTCTCCGTTTGGCGAAGAAGTATTGACTGCCTGCCTATCCAAATGTCAGTTGCTCTCTGTGGCTGTCTGGTAGACATCTCAAGAAGTTTACAAACTAATGATAAAGCCGCACCTCTGTATTTCACAAGTATCTGCTGAATGAAGGCACTCTTTATATTTTATTCTTTTGTGTGACTCCTAGGCAGATGCTACTACCTGAGAGGACTAAGGGAATCAAAAGTTAGCAAAAGGACTGAGCAGTCGCATTACAGGTCTCCCTTTCAGCTGCTTTTTTTTAGCCAGTCCCACGGTACATACCTGTAATCCCCAATACTTGGGAAAATACTGAGGCGGGGGGACCACAAATCCGAGGCCAGCCTGGCGACTTGGCAAGGGCCTGTCCCACCACCAGCCACCATCCGTGGCAACAGCAACAACAACAACAGCAGCAACCGCAAACCTGGGAATACTTGCTTGCCTGTTTTGTAAATGAATATAAATATATAATCGTATCCTTAATAAATTGCTTATTGTTTGCTTTAAATTACTTTTCTAGCTTTTCAAGATGATCATTCATGTATGCCAACTAGCATATTAAATATTCTTTCCAGTTCTGGGATGCATTATAGTTTCTAAGTTTACCTAAGACCTCGAAAGACATCAAAACAGCAGAGCCACAGTTTCTCCGGCCTGTGCTGACGCTCTTCTACTAAGCAACATACAGAGCTTTCCTTTACTGAGCAAGTACTGTTGTGGTGGGTAAGACAGATACAGCTTCTGCCCTTACAGAGCTTATAGTCTACAACCTCAAGGGATGTCATTGTTCAAGCGGCTAAAAACAAGTAAATAGACACCCCTCATTTTTCTACCTCTAAGCAGTAAAAGACGTGGCTTCCTGGAATTTTTCTTATCTTCTCCTGCCAGTCTTTTTTCATACTGCTTACTGGAATAAAGCTCTTCTTATCATCTTTGGCTATCAAGATCTGGAACATTTAAAAGAGGCCACATGAATGTTTCCAGCTCCAGAAATTCCATCGATGTCTGTGAAATCAATTAACTTGTGCCACTACTTAAATTGTGCTCATCATTTGCTGACTTATACTAACAATTTTTTGAACTTTTCATTTCCCTATAATCTCAGACACCCTTTCAAACAGAGAAGTCCTTTGACATTGTTGTGTCAGTCCAGAACACTGAGCATGGAGCCTTATTTCAGGGAGTGTCCGTAGATCTTTACTGTTCTAGAATAATAGAGATATTTGGGATCTCATGGTCCTTGGAGGACCTCATTCCAAGGAACTGATCAGGATCAGGGAGGGCTGAGGTTGACAGGCTCCTATAGGCCTTGATTCCAGACCCAAAAATATCTAGGAGTTTTTCTGAAGATTCAACTCATAGACAATTTGAGACTTGGACACAGAGTATATTAAGAAATAGTCTACTATAAAAGTAAGTGGGGGGTATCTGGATGCGTGAAATTGCCAGATCTGAATAATGAAATACCAGATGTTTCTCATCTGTCTACATAGTCTGTGATTTCTGGCATTGTGGAACAGTTCAGAGTTCTAAATATTGATTGAGCATTTAAAAAGTTCAAAGATGCATAACTAGATGTCTGCTTTTAAACTCCCACAGTTTTTTTGGATGGCACAAGAGTGACTTCCTCAAGGAGAAAGAAAGCCAAGTGGTTGCTCAGTATTTGCATTTCTTAAGGAAATGCCGTGGAATTTTGACAGTTTGACCTCATCTGTCACCCAGGCCAATGCTATTCATTAAACAAGTGTGTCCTTTGGTAGATCTTTTCTTTTCAAACAGGTTCTACAGGGATGGAGGGGAGGAAACCAGTGATAACTTGAATGCCTCTTTCATGTCAGGGACAGTGCTATGTGTTTTACACACAGTGTATCATGTAGCCAAAAGGCTTCTTCTATGTTACAGCCAAAGAAAAGAGTTGTGAAGAGTTAAACCACTTGCTGAAGATTGCATAGCTAGTAAGTGGCAGAGCTGGGGACTTAAATTAGGGTTTCAAACCTTACAGAAGGCTCCCACTTCTATTTAGCGCATCTGGATACCTGAATGTTTGTTAATGAATTATATTTATGTAAACGTATTTATGAAAATTTCAAGATACTGCAAGAAGAGCATATTCACACTGTTTTGGGAGAGAAAAAACTAATTTCAAACAGCAAACATAGGTGTCACGTGAAGTTCCCTGGTATAAACAGGTGGTTTGCTCTTGGGTCACTATGACAGAGCAAAACTGTTTGCTAGCAAATATCAAATAGTATTTTAGCCTTTTCTCCTGTTTCTTATGAGAAGGCTGCAGTGAACCTCTTTTTCTTCCTGATTGCATCTAGTATTGCATTATCCCTGAAAGAGCTGTGTGCTGGCCCCATTCTTGACTTTTTGTCCCCACTCGACCAGGGGCTATTTGCTCTGTCACACTTACCTGAGTTTTTGTGGGCATATCGAGGATGAGGAGGTGGAAGAAAGAGTTCTTTGCTTAGTAACTGCTCACTGTGACTCCCTACAAATAATGGATTTGATTTATTATCTGAAAGTCTGTATCAGTAATGTGCTTCTTTAGGGTCTATTTGTGTCTTAAATTCCTTGTCTCTGAGGAATTTTCTGGGAGGAGGGTGAAATTTTGGTTTAACATGTTTTTTAAAAAGAGGAGAAAATAATAAAGTACAACAAAACTTCATGATATCCTTTCTAATGAAAGTCCGATTGCAGAATTGTTCAACATTTCAGCCCGCGTTGCTAGGAAACTTTTCCCTGAATAGGTGTCTTGATTCAGCCTTATTTCTCTGTAGTCTTGCCTCTGCAGATTTTTTTCTTTCCTCGGCTTTCCCACCTGCACATTTGTTTGTTACCTTCCTTCTCAGTCAGGGTGGTATAGGGACTTAGTCCAGTGTTTCCTCCTCCATGTTGTAGGACTGATAGGTGCTCTGGAGCCCCCCAGTCACTTCCCTCCATTCCCGGAACTAATCTGTCTCCCAGCTTCATAGCAATTTTTAGAGACAGTCTGTATTTTCTTACCATCTTTAAAAAGTAATCCCCCACCCTCATTTGACTGCATGGGACCTGGCATCTGCCCTTTCTGCTCAGGTGAGATGACTTTCTAAGGGACCATCCCCAGCTATCAGGAAGCCTGATGAATACTTACTTTCCCAGCATTTGCTATTGCTGGATACTCCCTTGAATTTCTTAGCACTTAGCTGAGTGGCGGTGTACTAACACTGGTGGTTTTTTTACTCAGTGCTGCATGATACACAGATGGAAATGTTTCAGGGAAGGATATGACACAGTCATCGCCATGGAGAAGTAGTCTGGGCTGTGTGGTCTCATAATGTCAGAAGGAGTAAGTCAGCACTTTGTCACACATTATGTTGACAAAGAGAAAAGAAGTCAAAGCTTTCAATCCATGCTTCTAATTAAAAGATTATTTTTTTTCTTCTTAAATAGTTAGAGATGTTAATGTGTGTATTGGTGTCTTGAGATTAGGTTTAATAGCAGAGGAAATATTTAAGTGTTTCTTTGGCAGAAAGTATTTTAATTCTTTGCGGTTACTGTAAATAGAAAGATGGGACACTATTTCTCGGAAGCATTACGTGAATATTCTGTGAGCCCTGGTGGGTGAAAGACAATGCATTCTGAAGTATTTGAAATTTAAAAAAAAAATTTTAAAAGCCAAATCCTTTCTATTCTTCGTATATAATCAGAAGTGTCAACTTTGGATGGATACTAAAAGATTGATGTTTTATTATTAATCAATGAAGATATCTGAAAATATCTGAACTCTGTGTCTGTTGTACAGAGCACCATGACTTTGTGAAGCTCTAGAAGTGGAAACGAGAGGCCACATTACCATCCCCTTCATTGTGGGTTAGACTCTGGGGTGTGTCATGGTCTCTGCTTTTCCACCGGGCAGAATCTGAGGGGTATTGTACTGTGAAGCTGCTATTTCCATTTCATTGCGATCCATACCAAGTGAGTACTTTACCTGCCACATCTGAAGATCATTCACAAATCATAGGTCCTCTGGGAAGGGACATGCACTTGACATAGATTTAATACAGACATTTGGCAACTGAAGAGCTATAATAACATCTTAAATCACAAATTAATTTTACAGACATACTTTTCTTTATTAAAAATGACTTGTATATGTGAAATAAATCAGACACACAAGCTTAAATATTGCATGGTTTCTTTTATATGAGAAACCCAAAGTCTAAATAAATTAAAGAACAAAATAAAAGATAGCTAATAGAAAAGAGGGAGATAGACCTTTTGCAAAAGGGAATAGGACTAAGAGATGTGGATGGTATAAGGGGATAAAAAAAGAATTAAGATGTGTTATGTACATGTACCAGTCCTCACAGTGAGTGTAATCATTACGTACTGCAAACATGTGCTAATAAAAATTACTTTTATATACCTGTAAAAGAACACTGTAGCCACTAGTGCCCAAGTTAGTAGATAGAGTATGGGCTCTGATCTGAACAAAATTATGTTTGAGAATCCATGGTACATTCATCTGCTAAAGCAAACTGATTCCTTATGACTGGTTGAACCTCTTTGAGTTCTTGCTCCATCTTTCCCCAGATGAAAATTCTACTTATTGTTAATCTGATCTTTTATAACATGACCTTGGTTCTTTATAGATAGAGCCTGGAAAAGTCAACTGTAATTCCACTGCACTTTTTCTGTTACCATTTTCCAAGTTGGGTTGATATGTGTCTAGATTTTGACAGTAGGTCAAACTGCTTAGTTCTTTTCTCAGTTCATTACTCTAGCAAAATTTTGCCTGGGAAATTAGAACATCTAGCAAGTCTTACAGGGTGATTTGTAAGCAAGACTTGATTAGCCTTATCCTTTCACAGAAATAAACAGAACAGAATGGATCTCAACTTTTCCTAGTACAAAGAAAGTTAGATGAGAAGGAACATTAATATACAGCTTGCGAAGATGAGATAGCAATACCTAAGACATTCCTGAGTTTTCTTTGTTGTATGGGCTCAAAATAGGTACTCTCACGCTCAGTCAGTTTTAAGTTCTGTAAGTAACAACACCAAGGTCTAGGTTAAGGTTAAAGACATACGCGGTGCTGTTTGTAACTGTGGGAATACTCATCGTAACCGAAGACACAGTAGGAACAATTTAAAGTAGAACATTTTTGTATTTTGAGCAAAACAGTCTTTTGGAGCAGAATTAGATCACGCAAAGGTTGCACTGTGGGCATTTGGTCATGAAAATATAAATCTGTACCTAATGATAGCTGTGAATCAGCTTTCAAACCTGTTAGATGTGCCATTTAACCAGGCAGCATATGCCCATTATTTTTTAGCGTGAAGAGCAATTGCCATATGTTCAATAGTTATTGAATTGTGACTAGCAGGTGTGCTTCCCCATAATAATAATGATGACAGTAATAGTATCTTCAACTTCAAATTTCTCCCCCCAAGTGAGGGCAAAAGGGGAAAAACCGTGATTATTTCATGTATTTGATATTGTAAAAGACCACTCTGGGTCATTTAAAGCAAAAATCGCCGTCAATAGTGAGGGTTATACATTTTTTCTTCATTCAGGTAGTTGTCTGAGACTTCCATTTTACTCCACCAACATTAACACGATGAAATTTAAACTCATATTAATGGTTACATTCCTGTCTGTTTGCGATGGGTCCTCAAAAAGTTTCAAAAACACTTTCACGTATTACAGTATTTGACCTTCATAGCAACTGTGTTGAATAGGTGGAAGAGAGAGAGACATTGTTCCCCATTTTCCTTTAAAAAGGCTAAGACTCAGATAGGTTAAGTGACTGTTTCTACTCCACAAAAAGACAGAAGTCTACTGAATTTTCTCGATAAAGCTGTCAAGTTTAGTGATATTAAAGTGACCACAGTGGCGAGTGTTACATATGCGTGTCACTGTCAGTGTTAGTTTGTTGGAAAGCAAACTGTGTCAGGAGGTCAAGAGCAGGAAGAGGAAGATGCAGGTTGAAGAAATAAGTGCTGTGACACTGAGAGAGTGCTAGAAACATGCTCCCAGTGTCTGGTTTGATCCCCTCCCCTTAAGCCTACTATGTCACTGTTGAGTAGTCACAGTGCCATTGTGGAGGGGAGACTAGTGCTATCCCATTCTGATAAAGTGTCACACTGGTGTGAACCAAATCAGTGACATAATTAGTATCACATCCTCCTTATGGGTGGACAAGGATGTGCACGTATTTCTACAGTGGAAACAGTGTTTGAAACCGATAATGGGATTTTTGCAGGAGGAGGAGAAACCAGGGCAGTAAAACAATAAAATCACCTTCCAGTTTTCTCAAGAATGTTTGTTTCCCAGAGAGAAGCTGTCACAAGTGCTGGAGTGAAGTTAGCCGAAAGAACAGCCTTATGTGTGTCTGAAGACATGGTGAGATACAGGAGGGATTTGCTTTACCAGAAACCCAAAGTGAGGAGATGGAGACCTTTGGGCCTCTTTTATTCTTCCTCCGCGGGTGGGCAAAACCTTCCTCCAGATCTTTGTGAAATGTCCTCAACTCACAGTGACCTATTTTTATGCAGTTATCTGGTGCTCCATCTTCCTCTGCTGTTACTCTGGTGAACATTTCAGGTAACTGATTTTACCCTCAAGATTACCTGAGGAATAGTCTGACAATTGGCTCTACCATTTGAGGAAGAAAAATCAGGTGCCTCTTGTTTCGTAAGGATGTGAGTCGGGATGGCAACAGTGTGTTAGCAAGCTTGGCATGTTCCTGGCCAACATACGTGTATACATACATTCATACATACTCGTTCTCACCTGCAACAGGTAGCAGATACCTTTTTACATGTGTGTATAGGGAGAAAAATTAGGGATGTGGAGTAACAAAATTTTTTTATTTACTTCTACATAGTTATTCTTAAAACAGATTAAAATCTCTCATGATTTCTTTCATTGTGCCACTGAGAAATTGTAAAACTCAGGTTTGGGGTTTATTTAAGTAGAGAGAAGATATGATAATATTCACTCTGAATGACTGGTGACATTCTGTGCAACCATATACTAAGTTGTGACAGAATATCTAATTTTCTGCCCTTTAGTTTTGATATTTGTACTTTGCCTTGTAAACTATTTGCTCTGAGATAAAAATTCACTGTTTTTGAACTTAAATTAATTTAGGCCACTAAATGATATACCTAAGCAATGCTTTAGTCCTACCATGATTTTTTAATGACTTTTTCCATTTAATTTGGTTTTGGAAATGGATTTGCCCTTTAAAAGTAACATCAGCACTGAAAGTCATTTTACTTGCTTTTTGTCTGTACCATAACCGAATACGCTCCCTCAGAGAACAACGTCAAATAGGCAGCCTCCATGAAGATGTGAAAACTGCTGTGTGTCAGCTGGAAATGACAACCCTGATAACAAGGATGTGAGTGCGGCCCTGGGGTGAGGCTAAAAGAGGAAGAGTCCAGTTGAAGCTCACTGTCAGTTTGATGTGCAGGCCCTGTGGGGAGTCAGGGATGATGTGTGGGTGCCGTCACCCTCCAGTGTTATCTACTAGTTCTGCACACTCGCTCCTTCACCTCTTCCTCTGAATCACCAGCCTGCTTATCTCCTTCCAGGTAGCTGCTGTTCTTTCCACTCATGGGGGTGAAGGTGAGGGTGAGGGTTACAGGGCTTCAACATGGGTGTCTGGAGGTCACTGGCCTCTCTCACCTCCTCACTGGTTCTTGTTCTTTAAATCCGCTGGTGAGTACATTTGTACCCGTCAGTGTTACTGCTATGTGGAACAATAGCAGTGATGCCGAAATAGACACAGACTAGAAAAGACACATAGACTTGAAGCAGACATGAGGTTCCTTGTTTCTCAGATATGGAAAACGCTGAATATCTCCACAGCTCCAGCAGTAGTCGTTTGGAAGACATTGGCAAGTAACAATTCCTGCCTCCAATTGTTGTTCTAAAATGAAAACATAATTCTTTCAAGTTTTTCTAAAAGTAGTGATAAGATTTATTGAGGGATGGGGAAGAATCCCTCAGTCATCTTAACAGTAGCTTTGTTTAATGTCATTTGTGGAGATAGGTGTCCAACGGGGTGTTGTGGCTCCAACCAGCCCTCACCTTGGAGTGTCACTGTGCCTGTGTTCTGCTGTTAAAAAGATAGTCTCATATCATTAACATCTTTCTCATGTGTGTAAGCATCATGAGAAAGTATAGATCCAGAAGGGGCAAATGTCAACCCTGGTGGGCATGTCCTAGGCAGTGACGAACTATATCCAGCTATGTGCGGCTACTGGCACTACTTGAAAAATAAGTTTTCTTTTATCTTCTGGCCCAAGTGCCACATCTCAGAAGCTCTGCATATGCTGATTCAGGTTGTTCCCATTTCATTTCCCTTCTTCTACTTGATTAGCCCAACATTCCTTATCAATTCTTCTAGAATGCCTGGTGGGTGTGTCTCCTCTCTTCTTTCCTACCAGGATAAGTTAGGTCTTATACCAGGACTTCTCCAGCTTCATGAGTGTATCCATGCCAGAGTAGCCGGCACTGTGCATTCTAGTAAACTTGTCTGAATTTGTAATTGGGTTATAACTTCAGTGTAACATTTTCATCTTTTATCTTTATATTTATAGTTTCAGCGTATGTGAAAGAATATGTACCAAGTATGAACATAGCCTGTCCTTGGTAATACAGACATAAAGATAGAACAATTACTTAATTTGTATGTCTGTGAAGAGCTATGTTATCTAGTTCAAGCTCAATTTGTTGTTGGGGAACCTGAGGGCCACAGTGTATGCTTATTTGTGCTTATTCATTCATTGTTCATTTGTTAATTCACACCTTTATTCAGGCAGCACATTGCATTGAGCATCCATGTACCTGACACTGTTAGCCACTGGATATGTAATGCTGAGTAAATCAGAATGAAAAATATGGTCTTTCCCTCCTGAAACTTCCTGTTTAGCACAGTAGAAAGACAGCAATCCAGTAAACACAGAAGGCCAGAGTATTCACAGAAGGCAAGAGTAAGTATGACTGTATCAAAGGAATTGTGGGAGTCAACTGACGTGAGTGTTTGGTTTAATAGGAGTTAGGAAATCCTTCCTCAAAGAAGAGGGATCATAAGCAAAATCTGAACAATCAGCAGATGCACACACATCCAAGGAGGAGGAGAAGCAGCTTGCCAGTCCTCAGCATATATGAAAGCCTGAGGCAGGAGGAAACATGGTGCATTCAAGAAACTGAAAGGAGGCAACAGCAGGTGAAGAAGAATGAAGAAAGCAAGGCGAGAGGGGCACAAGGTGACAGTGAGGGTGTTCAGGGGCCCATTCCTGTAGGATCTGTAGCCATCTGAAAATTTTTAATAATCAACAGGGAACACTAAGCATTGCAGCAGTTGAGCGATAGAAGGAGGGGGAGGTTGCCTGAAAGCATGTGGATTAGGAACAAGTATCTGCTGCAGTGTAGAGAAGAGATTGGTGCATCGGCAGATCAGCAGACTGGGCAGAGTGAGTGAAGCACAAGCTAAGTGGGAAGAGGTTCCTCAAGTATCTGCAAGAGATTTTAGTAGCTGGGAGGAGGGAAGGGAACACTGAAGATATTGTTGTCTTTTCCAATTTTCACAGTAATGCCATGTTCACCTTCTTCTTATTAAGGAAGATCTTGTTCTACCTAAACTACTTGTGTGCACTGCTTTAGATTTCCAGTGTCCCAGACAGAGGGGTTGGTGGTTGGTAAGTGCTCCTTTCCTGTGGCCAAGAGTTCAGTTTTTTGTGAGATCTCAGTCACTGTGGGTACTGTCACTGGTGTTAAGGAGCCCATGATATACAGTCCTTGTGTGACCCAGGATCTGAACACTATGCAGTCAGATGCCATCATTATGAAGAGCATGAGGAGATCCTAGAAGTGTAGTCAGGAAACAAGCCATCAAGGCCACTCTGCCCCGAGAGCCAGGGACAGAAGCGCCAGAGGAATTGGCCCCTTGGAGATAAGAGGTAACCTACCCTTTCAGGCAGAGGTGAAGTGAAGCAGGTGCTCTTTGGCTGCAGTAACTGGAGGCTTGAAGCACACCCAATGCAGGGAAGTCCAGCTTGTCAGGTGGGCTGCACCTCTGTGGTACAGGGGATTCACTGCCTACATGGATCTGGGAAATATCAGTCGAACAGTAATGTGATTAGTAAGAGGAATATTTGGGGGAAAGTAACTCACTTACAGTGGCCTTTCGCATTCGATGTCATCCGGTGATAGAGCCATACACCTCCTCCTGGCTCATCAGAAGGAGAAGGCTGTTTGCTATTTTTCTTTAAGCGATCTTCCTTCCTCTTGGTCTCTTTCGGGATCACCTACTCACTGACTCTACTTCAGGAACACAACACTTTGGTTTTCACAGCGGGCTGTGCTGTCTCACGGCCCTCGTCACATTTCTGCTAGGCCAGTGGGAGGGAATTGAAACAGAGCATTGCCGACCTGTGGGAATTGTGTGGACTTAATCAATATGATTTGAATTGAACAGTAGACAAAGTTATGTGTCTGACTGGGTGACAAGAGAGTGACAGGTACGGAACTAGGAAACAGGTCTTTAAGGATCTTTTTTGTTATAAACTACTGTTAGGGGAGAAAAGGGAGTTCTACAGTTTGTTGGCTTTCATTGGTACATTTTGGGCAAGGAAAAAGCAGCAAGGAATAAGGACTGATTAGAAGCCCTAATGCTATTTTTGTCCCTTATTAAAATGGAAGTTGAAAATTCTCCTATGACACACTACAAGTTTATTAGAGTATCTATTTTGTGGACATAGTATAATTTCTAGTGTGATGTTAATTCAGTTCTGGGCTCATGTGTTCTGTGAGAGCTAAAGAGCTGGAGTTCCTATGATCTCTAGTTGGAGAAACTTCATAAAATATAGCACTCTATGCATGCGAGGGAAAGGAGCTTTTATAATGTTAGTCCATTCCATTTTTCAGTTACAAAGTGAAGTGATTTTTTAAAGTATAGGATAAGTGAATTTTTATGTTTCACTTTTAGTTATTGAATTGTCTATGTAATGCATTTTAGGAATTCCTCCTAGAACTTAGAAAAATAGTCATGCAATCATGTAATAATTTTTAAGATTTTTCTTTTAAACCTATAACAATTTTAGAATGTCATTCTAGATGTATAGTTTTAACTTGTTTGGCTAGGATGACATTTAAATTCAATCCCAGTGTTACATGAATTGGCCTAGCCTTTTACTTCTCCTTTTTTCCTCTTTAGTGGAAACCAGTACAGTGAAGGCCATCTCTTAATAAGAAAGATGTTTCCTGCTTTGTTTCTTTTTATTCAACTCACAGTGGCCTGAGGGAAAAGATTGCTTCCTTTCTGTACTTGGTAAGCCACAAAAATGGAAAATAGACACAAACATTCGTACTAACCTTGAGAAAAGGTGACAAGAATGTGCGAATAATGCTGTTATATTTTTTAATGTACTTTTATTATTATGATGATGATGATGATGATGATGAATTTGGTTTGAGGATTTCACCTAACAACTTTCTTGATTTGTATATTTCAAAATTATTATAATTTTTCTGTTAAATTACAGTTTGTCCTTCTGAACTCCTTTGATAGACTTAATGTCGCTCTAATTTTGATTAGAGAGGAAAGGATACTTGCTCCTCCCTTTTTTTTCCCTCCTCTTGATGGTGGCGTCTGCACATTCTGTCGAGTCCTCTGGGCTGAGGAGAGCAGTGGGTAGCAAGAGGAAGCACGGAGAAATTGCCATCTCTACAAGAAATAATCTGAGTTTTAAAGTTCTGTTTTGCAGTGTGAGTTACAGTATGCTATAGGATGGGCCCTAATGTGTGATCTTTTGTACATTTTGCGTAATAAAAATTGTAATAACAGTAATTTAGATCCCTGCATTTGGAATGGAAGAGGTATCATCGAATCTCTAAACATCAGAAAAATATCCATTATAAATTAGAAACTGAAATTGGCAAATTTCACTGATTTGTGTTTGAGTAATCAAAGTGAAATACCAACCTATAGATTTTCAGGCTTAGGAAAGTTTGGGATTTAAGAAATCAGTATATGTATTGGATAGCCTTATACCGTATATTAAAGTATGTCACTGCAGTATATTGTAAAAGATCATTTTGTCAACTGTATTGGACCAGCCGCTCTTGAACTGTAGAAACACAAGTAGTTTAAGATATTGCCAGGAATGATGATGTTGCTTATGGTCTCATTCTTTCAGGGCTAAGATGACAGCATACATGGTCAATCCACTATGTCAGCCAGCCAGCTCTTTATAGACCTGAGTAGTTACAAACTTCCATTTCAGAAACACACACTCACAGATGCATCCAAACTCACAGAATTTTCAGGTGGGTTTTTAAGAGATTGATGGGAAAAGATCTGGGATTATAACTTAGGAATTTCTAGGACAATTGGTTTTATGTCGAAGGTCCATAAAGGGGCATGAAATTAACAACTCAGAAAAATGTCCCTAGGAGAATGCATAGCAGAAGAGGCAGAGCAGCCACCCTAAATATGTACTTTTACTAAATTGGGTAAGCATCTATTTGATAGTGTAAGCAAGGCCACCCTTGATTAGATGGTAATTCACTGATTGTTATCTGAATTTCAGTGGATCTGTGCTATACACAAGACCTGCATTAGTCAGTGAGCTGATTGCCTGCTGCCCCTGCACAAACGGACAGTCAAGCCAGCCTTCCTCTACCTTGTGTAAAACCTCCCTGTGTTTTCTTCCTTTCAGTCTTTAAGATGTGTTCACCCTTCTTTATTATTCTGACACCACAGCCCTTTCCCTGCGATTAAAGTTCCATAACCATCGGCTGCTTTGATACTCCCTTACGCTGTTACCTGCTTGAATCCTCACAGTAATTCTATGGCATAGACGACATTTTTATCACTGACATTTTATATATAAGGGAAACAAGGTTTAGAGGGATTAGCGTAGTTGTTGAAGGTCACACAGCTAATTTTGCTGCAGTCAGAATTAACTCAGTTCTGGAGATGATTCCATGGTATGTGCAATGAGGTGCGATGTATGTGTACTATGTAAAATGATCACCCCTAAAGTAAACCTGTTTTTAAAAGTGAGTCGCATTTCACAGATATTTTTACGTCTCTACAGACGGTTAGAGAACTTTATAGTGAGCGAACTTGACTTTTTAATGTTATGTGTAATTGCAGTGAAACAGTAATCAATTCCAGTTAAATTAGTTTAAAGAGATGGGAGCAAATTCATGTCTTTGTTGATAAGGCTGGGATGCAGTTTACTGTCCCATTAATTTTGTGTCTGTCTTACATATCTGACCTTATCCAAAAGCCTTCAGCTTTCTGTAAAGTCTGCCTGGCGCTGTAATCCCCCCATCAGACAGGTGACTTACTCTGGCCAGCTCCAGTCCAATCCAAGACATACTGTCTCCATTTTGTCCCAGGGGAGGGTCATTCTGGTTTAGACTCCTTGCATAGACTTTAATTTGTATTCCTGCAATGGTGCCCATGCACGAGCTATCATCCTGACCTTGTAGCCACAGAGAGACCCATTTCTAGTTTAGAGTTGGCTCAGATGTGGCCTCAGAGTTTCCCAGAGTGCACTTCTCTGTGCACCAGGTGGTAGGATTGAAACATACTGTTTTTTCCTTTCAAATTAGGACTTCATTCAGTCTTTAGTTGAGGAGAGACTTTTTTTTCCCTAATCTATGACATAGTCTTTTTCAAAAGAAAGGGATGGTCCACACTAAGTTCCTGCCTTGTTTTTGCCCTTCAGGGATTATTTTTGCTTTATGTTAAATTTGAACTTTAGGTTGAGTACATAGGAAATTTCTACCAGAAATACTTCTGATTGTCTCCCAGTTTGAAACATCAGACTAAAGGCTAAAGCATTTCTTAAATAATGGAATTCTTAAATTATCGTAGCATGATACCAAATCCAATTAAGGCAGCCTTGAAATTTAAATTCCTTTGGATACACATTGAACATGTGTATCCAAAAGAAACACATGTGATTTAAGCAAGGTGTGACCTTATTGGCTTCATATTACCTTAGAGTCCTTAAATTATGATAAATGTCTGAGTATCTCTAATAAACCATAATACTACAGGAAAAGTAACCAGAGTATTTATTATTTAGCTGCTGTAAGGGAAAAATGGGTGGCAAAGCATCTTGAGATCTTTTGTATTACGTTAGTGAGAAGGGATCACTTACATTTTTCTTTACATTTTTGAAAAAAGGCATGGGATTATGTCATAGTTTCTGGTCTTCCCTCAGTTTCATTTAAAAAAAAGAGCATGTTTAAGAAAAGAAAAGCCGAAGATTTTATAGAGGGCGAGATAAGAGGACAAAAAGATGAGAAGATCATGGTGAAATTTTTAAAAGATGGAATTTAGTTAGATGGAATGGAATTTAGAATTGAGTCTAATTATATTCAGGGGCAGGTTAAAGTAATCAGGAGGTGAGGAACCCAATTATGAGATAAGCTTGATAATATAGATGGCCCAATAAAGTACAAAAATAGATAAAAAATAGAATGCTTTTGTATAAATTCTGGAGAAGTTTAAAAAAGAGTATTTAAGATAATATCTTAGAAGTAAAATTATTAAAATAAATTTGATCAGGTATATTGGTCTTGAAAATAAAGACTTATTATGTATAAGGGGTAGAAAAACACCAGCCTTTTCTCTGATTTTCACCATTTTGTAAGTGCTTCTAAATGATACAGTTTTGATTATTGTAGAACAGTTTAATGAAAAATGAGCTAAAAATAAAATCAACCATGTTGCTTCAAATTGTTTTCTTTCACTTTATTTCCTAAATGATATTTCTCAGAGTTATTTGAAAATAAAGCTTTAAGAATTGAATTTTTTCTCTTTTTTTGCTTAAAATTAGGAGTTTGTTGAAAAATCTCACTGTACGTTCTTAGGTTTTCTTTCACTAAGAATTTGGATGCATTTGGTACAAGAAGGACTTCTCATGTCTGTTACTGAAGAAACTATGCCTGACTCGTGGTAAAATTCTGTATGTCTTGTGGGATGAACAGGTTAAATTCCGTATGTCCTGCATGATGGTCAATGTTGGCAGGAACTTAAAAGTAAGGCCATCAACAGTTCTTTGTAATAGAATTGAGATAGTGTAAAAAATAAACATAGGTACAGAGGAAACAAGGAAAATTATAATTTTTAAATTATTCTTTTTGAAAAACCTGTAGCTCCCAGACACAAACTTTTTATTCAAGCTTTTGTCCCTTCTAAGGAAAATTTCTAAGGATCATAAAGACAGTAAGCTTGTAAACTGGACTCTGAGCCTGTACCTTTTGCCCCTAAATTGTGCTTTGTCAGAGTTACTTTTCTCATTGCTGAGACAAAATAGCTGGCATCCAGAATTAATGGAGAAAAGATTTATTTGGCTCACAGTTTGTAGAGGTTTCAGTTTGTAGTTGGCTGGCTCCAAGTTAGGGTGACATGGCAGAGGGGTGTCACAGAGGAGAAATAGTTCATGGCAGACAGAAGACAGTAAAAAAAAAAAAAAAAGGGACCTTAGCAGCCTCTTTCTGGTCCTTTTATATTCTATCTTTGCTCCTGGGTTTAACACAGTACCAAATCAGTCAGTGGACCGATTTAGTATTCACACATCCTTAATCCCAGCATCACAAGCTCTAGATTCAGCCACCTCTGAAAAAGCCTCAC
Source organism: Hystrix cristata (assembly GCA_004026905.1). Lineage (NCBI taxonomy): Eukaryota > Metazoa > Chordata > Mammalia > Rodentia > Hystricidae > Hystrix > Hystrix cristata. Next base: position 98,883 of record PVJO010003165.1, on the reverse strand, counting down.
CTATGACTGCATCAGGCTTTGGGGGGACCATCTAGACACAAGCCATAATATGCTCCCTCCTACCACACTGTCCATCTTCTAGAAAGCACACTATTAAGCACATAACATATCTCAGCTTCAAACACATTTAAATGGTTTACATTTTAACACAGCCCATCAAATGGGTAAAACAGAGAGACACCAAAAAATACATCCTATACAGCTCATCTTGGGGGCATCCTCAAGAACGACTCAGGAAGAGAGTGCTCCTTAGCTACTGGAGATTTTTTTGTTTTCTTCCTGTGTACTTAGCTCCAGGCACTTACTTTTCCATAAAGGAAAACAGCCATGTGGATATTTCAGGATAGGACTTGGAATTTGCAATGTTCCAGGTTTCTTACAAAACATCTCCACCAAAGAGGAGCTATTTATATTCAGTTGAACTCTGCTCAGTACGCTCTGATTTCAGGGGTCCTCATGTGCCTAAGAGAATGTCCAAACCACTGTGAGACACCCCAAGAGGTCAAAAAGGGTGTCAGAGTTAGCCCTAGACTATGAGCAGCTTGTTGCTTCTAATTCTGAGACTTCTACTCAGAAATTGTGGTTCTTACTTAAAAATGAAAATAAACACAAACTACCCCCCCATTCATATACATCCAATTCCTCCCTTAAAAAAATACCTTAAAAAATCAAAATAATTTTAATCCATATTCCTGTGAGACAGGACACATAGTGATTAGTACTTTGATTGTTAATTGTGATATGTCAGCTTGACTTGAGTGAGTACTACCTGGCAGATTAGTAAATTCTGGGTGTGTTTGTGAATGTTTGACATGTAGGCCAGCAAACTGAGGGAGCAAGACCCACCCCAAATGTTGGTTAAACCAACCAATAGGTTGGAGCCTGGGCAGAATAAAAAGGAAAAAAAGAAATTATTCACCCCCTTTCTTTTTTGGAAGAGCTCTGCTCCTCGATACTGCATTTGGATATTGGTTACCTGCTCTTTAGATCTTCCAGCACAGACCCTTCAACCTTCCAATACAGACTTTTTAGCTTCCCAGTAGACTCACACCAGTGACTCTGCTGTGAGCTTGCAGGTCTTTGACCTGTGATTGCTATTGGAAACTGTGATGCTTCAGTGCACAGACTGCCATTTTGTATTCTTTTGTCTTTTATCCCACAAAGGTCCATTGGAACTCTTCTTCTGATCCTGTAAGCCTACCTGAGAAATTTCTTGTATAATCATACATATATTTTATATTGAATCGGTTCCTCTAGAGAACCCTAATGCTGATTTTTGTGCCAAAGGAGTAGTTTTATGGCTGTTACTATGCCTGATTATGTGATTTAAAAATCTTTGGAACTGGTTGGCTGGGGGGGGCAGTTGGAGAGGTTTGAAGATGCCAGCTAGAGAAGCCCTATAAAGCTGAGTGCTATAAACTGAGCTTGGTGGGTCACAGAAGGGATATTTCCCTCCATGTTTCTTCTCTTCTTTCTCTGCTTCCTGGTCACAATGGTGCATACACATTCTGGTCAGAGCTCAGAAGATTAGAGTGCTGATAGAGACATGGATAATAGAAGCTGGATTTAGGAGGTTTCAGTTGGGAACAAGGACTCCATTGGCAGATGGGCTAAAGGCCATGTGTGTTTCGGCAGAAAATCTGTCTACATTTTATCCAGGTCCTGAGACTTTGTGGAATCTGAAATTAAGGGTGACAGACTAATTAATCTGATGAAGGAAATACCAAGACAGCCCAGTTTTTCAGGCCATGGCATGAGTACTTTTGGCAGTTTTTAGTTAGATCTATATTGAAAATCAGGATCATGAGCAAAATGTCAGTTTGGAATATTTGGAATTTTGCCAGAAAGTAAGCACCTGCAAAGTTGCAGTCTTATAGAGGGTGGTTTATAAAATGAGTACCATTAAAATCAAGCCACATACTTTGCATCAGGAAAATAGGAAAGATGCCGGAGACTATCCCAGGAATCACCGAGACCCCATGCTTCACAAATTGCAAAGTGTACAAGTGAAAGACTTTCCTTTGAAAAGTGAGCCTCAGGGCACCCTCCTTGAGAAGAACAGTCTAGGGAACAGTCCCTGGTCCCCCAGGATTCAGTTCACAGTGCTTAGCCATCCAGGTGCTTGGAGGCCTCTGCAGCCATGATCCAAGGGGGCCCAGCTCCCACTTGCACTGGTAGTATATTGGTGTGTTGCTAGTTTTTCAGGCATGAGGAATGCAAGAATTGTGGGAGCAGGGAGATTTCCACTGAGATTTCAAAGAAGGCCTTGGAGACCAGGAAGCGTACCTGTAAGAGGACAGTATATGAAGATGCTAGAGTGAACCCAAAAGTGCAGTAGAAATCCCAGGAAGTTGAATAAGCCAGGAATATGGAATTTCTAAGCAAAGCTACAAGCAATGAACAAACCTCCCCCAAGATAAAGGCCATGAAGACTTCAACCAGTGATACTTTAAATGTGGGGCTACCCAGCCCTCTTAAAGATCATATCCTACCACAACTTGCCCCAGATTCTGGACACAAAACTACAGAATTTAATGTTTGCCCTGCTGGGTTTCAGTTTTGTTTTGATTCTATTCCTTTCTATCCCCTTCTTCCATTTTGGAATGGGAATATTTACCCTGTATGTTGGAAGTGTTTGATTTTTATTCTTACAAAGGTTCTCAGCTAAGAGCTTGCTTTGAGTCTCAGAGGAGACTTTGGAGATAGAATTTTCAGCAGTGCTAGAACTGTTAAAACTTTGGTGGCTTTTAGAGATGGACTAACTGTATTTTGTATAAAGAGACATGAGTCTTTGGGCAACTAGGGGCAGAATGTTAAGATCTAGATCTAAAATTGCTCCAGATGACTCATATGTTTGGACATGATTGCGGGGGCCTTATAACGGACTTGCCGTTAGCAGGTGGGGTCTAATTGGATGAGGTGGGTCACAAGTGGCATAATCTAGAAGGGATATTTCCCTCCATGGTTCTTCTCTTCTTGCTCTGCTTCCTGGTCACGATGGTGCATACAGCTTTCCTCTGCGTAATCCCTTCCACTGTGGCATTTTTGTTTTGGAGCCAGACAACTATGGATTGTAACCTCTTAAAACCATGAGCCCAAATAAATCTATTTTCCTTCAAGTTGTGGTATTTGGAATTTTGTCTCAGTGATGAGGAAGTCACTAAGACTGTATTTTTTCCTGTAAAAAAATGAGTTGTGTTTATTTTGGACAACTTTGACACAGAGTCTTTTCAAGAAGAGAGAGAGACAAATTCAAAAGGATAATATGGCTTTATGTTACTGTGGTCCTGTTTTGTGCAGCAATGCCTAGGGCAGAATTTCCCAGTCATTGGTAATCACTGACCATTAGGCCATTAGGATGCCCGAGCATAGAGCAGATCTCCCTGGACTTCAGCTCATGATTGGAGCATCTAAAATTCCCGTATGCATGTGGGACAATGTCCAGTATCATTGATGATCATTTGTCAGCCATGAGCACATACATTTCAAAAAATTCTTGGAGTTGGGAATGGGGAGTGAATGTTTTAAATTACATGCCTGTTGTTTTCTATAACCAGGAAACGAACGAATAGGAGATTAATTCACAGGATTTACTTTGCATTTCCCTATTTAAAAGAGAACTCTTTCCCACAATACTTCCACTTTCATCCATTTACTACTTCACTTCTCAGTACTGACCCTCTTTCTTGTTCCAACTACATCAGAAACATTCAGTAGATTAGCACTCTGTGGAAGCCTGACAATTAGTTCCTGAGAGCAGTCTTGTTTCACAAGTGGGTCCAGAATAAATAAGAGTTTTTTATGTTTCTGTCATTTTCCTGGTGACATCTGCAAGTTTTCAACATTGCCCAGAGAAAGAGTTGTTACAGCATATAAGAGAGCAAACTATTTTCTCTTCTATTTGTGGGAAATAGTGAGACATAAAGTAAAAAGCCTTGACTGCTCCCTTCAAAAACCATGCTTTATCTGCTCTTGAAAAATCAACTGGTAATAGGAAGGCTGAATGTGGTGGAGAAGGCATAGTGGATAAGCTTGATTTATTAAACCTTTTCATATCATGTAAGGGTTAAATATTGAAGTAATGTTTATTCTGGTAACAGCTAATTAACATCAACATTATGAAAATTATGCTATGTAAACCCTGGATTATAAATAACTGCAGAATTAACACTTCTTTTTGGTTGTGCCTTTTCAAATAGAGTGTAACCAGCAGCCACCCAAAAGTGTTTAACCGAGACTATTCATTATTCTGTAAAAGAAAGCTACTCTTTTTTTTTTTGTCGTTGGGTACAGACATATTTGGTTTTATATAAAATCTTTTCATTATTTTGTATCTTCTGAAGTTGATCAAATAATGATAGACTTCTAAGATTCTTACAATTATTTTACTTTTTAGAACCAAAACCTTCAGTTTTCACAAATGTCTCCTGTACAGAAGGCCTAGAAAAAGGTGCAGCTGTGGTTCACCTCAGTTACACACTGTCAGCATTTACAGAGAGGCAGGAAGGAAGCTTTGGAAGCTGCAGGAGTTGAGGGAATCAGGTGTCGGAGGCACTTCTGTAGGATAGATTGACGTGGGATTTCGGTTTTGCATTTCACAAAGTAGTGATCAGTTTGGCACTAAAAACTAAGGGGTGATGGTAGGGAATTTCTATGGGAAAAAAGCTGAGAATAAGCTCAAGAATGAATACATTTCCCTTGTTAAATGGGTCTGAATACCCTCAAAAGACCAGTGAGTCCTCACAAATGCCTGTCACTACTTGGCAGCAGTGCAAGGAGATAGAACAGTATGGCATTTATGAAGTTGCTGGTCAGGAACTAGTTTAGAAGGGTTTGTGTATTTTGAAATATGTCCCGAGTGGCGGAATATTTTTGATGTTTGAAACAATAGCATGGTCCATATTTGTTAAAAATGGTTGTTTTCATTTTAAAATTTTATTCTATTGTGCTCTTTTGTTAAGGCACAGGTATGTGTTGGCTTGTCATTTTGCTTGTCCCCATGCTCCTAGATCCATCAATTAAAATGTGATTTTCTACTGGAGTCTTTGATAAATATGCAAGGCTGTTTCCATTGCATGAGTAAGCTGAAAGGGCACTTGGCTGGTTGTCTAGTTTAGTTGAATCATGCCCGTGTTTTTGGCACAATTTTTCATTTTAGGAAAGAAATGCAAAACTTCCCATGATGTTTTGCATTGCCACAAATCCAGGTGAGCAAATAGGTCCTTAGGTTCTAGTCCAGGGATTTAACTAGCATATTTGTTTAACAAAGGCTTGCAATAAATACAAGACTTACTTGTCAATTGGCATGTTCTTGCTTTATGTTAATGTGAAATTTGAAGTACTGGACGAACTAGATTTTTTTAGCTGCATTCTTGATTTTGAAGGAATAATATTGATAGTATTTTATAGCAAAAATAACCTTCCATTGATTTTGCTAAAATATCTTTTTCACCATACTGTGACTCACTGGGAAACAAAAAGGAAATCCTTTGTGATGAATCAGATGCCACTTTGAGATACAGGTCTCACACTTTTTCTGTTTCTTTCAAATCAGCATTGCCCTTTTAGATCAATACCAAGCAGATAACAACCAAAAATCAACATGCCTAAAAGCAACAGGGTATCCCAGAGTGCTAGTTATTGTTTTCATGTTGTCAGCACCTTTTTTTCCCCCAGGAAGACAAAAGACATGGGCCTGTAGCCACTTAAGTGATGCCCTTGAAAGGTGAAATAGAAAAAGATGTATTGTGTCCTCCTTCCTGAATTGCCTAGTGCACAAAGAGAATGCCTGCCTTTAGGGAGAGCTTTCGGGGGCCGGGCCGTGCCCATTCCCTACCACTTTTTCACTAATGGAATTTACAGCAGCAGCGTTGGGGCCAGAAAGCATACTTGGAGACTCTGCGAGAACCTGAGCACCTGTATTCTCGGAATTCAGTCCATTCACATTTTCTTCCTAGAAGTAGTATCTTTCTCCTGATGAAAGAAGAAAGTCTTGCTTGAGAATCAGCACTTACGAAAAAAATAATATGACAGGGATCTCTTCATTGTGAATATCTCTTAGACTATGATGATCACCTGTACGATCCGGACCAGCAATTTGTACTTTGAAGTTTATGAGCGGAGAAAACGCTTCTTAATTAATTATTGATGCCTAAATGAGGTAAAAACTATCAGGCCTGCCTCAGCACCGAGACCATGTGGAGAGGGGATGCAGGCTGTCTGGCCCGAGGCGCTCTTTCTGCCTCGCCATAATTATGTTGCTACTTGTCAGGCGCCTGCAAGCCAAGTTTTAGACCAGAACCAGAACCGATACAAACTCACTTCTGGATTGTGTTTCTGTGAGAATTTCTTGTCCTTCCTGAGACTTCTGGAGAATGATCTTTGCCCTTGCTTTGTTCCCACTGATTTTTTTCTCTAGGTTTTCATCTGAGGGCAAGTAACTCATGTCTTCAAGGAAATCAACCTGAAGGGCTAGAGATAAATATGTATTTCCCAGTTAAACTTTCATAGCAGAAATTTCTAGGCTTCTGGAAAAGCAGATGACAGTTCAGCTCTTGTCAGAGACCTCACTTTGTGTTCTGGGTATCGGCATTAGTGATAGATAGGAACTTCCTAGGGGTAAGGACAGACTTTCTGGTCACTCTGTCCTAAATAAAACTAAACAAATCAAGTGTGAGGGGAAAAGAGAATTGATCATAGGAGCTGAAGCCAATTGAAAAACAGTTTATTTATATGACCTATTTTAAGATTCCTCAATATTTGCTTAATAGCACAGAGTTTGCAGTAAAATGAGTTTGGGTTCCGATCTGCTGCCACCACTTACTAACAGTGTATCCTTGTTCACGTTACCCAATATTGCAGAAACTATCCAAAATATTAAAGTCATAATTAAAATGACCTAACTGGTTATTATGAACATTATATGAAGTAAACAATTTGTTTTGGGATTGGGAACTGGTTCCAGAGTTTTGTGTTCAACTTAGGACCAAGCAAAACATTTTAATATTTTATGAGCTTGAGTCTCTTTAATCCATTTCAAATATTTAATATTTTACTTATAGCGGATAACAATTGTCTGGTTAAAATGGGGAATAAATAGATGAATGGAGGAGTCAGTGTAAATGATGTCTATGACCGTCATAGTTACACATGAGCAGTGGGTCTGAGATAATTTTAAAAGTACTCAAGAGGTAGAAATTTTTTACCTTACACATGTTGCTGGGTAGTCTGATTTACTTACAATACAGATGTTTTGCATTCAACATAATCTTCCCCATAATTCACTTCTCTTGGCATTTTCCTGCTTTCTGCAAAGAAGGGCCCCGCTTGGTGATGCTGGGTGTTTAACATGGAACCAGCCGGAGCTGGAAAGGAAGGTGGTTCTGTCATTTGGTTAAAGAAAGATATAGACGTAAAAGTAGACACTGCCGTCTCTGGTAAAGGCCAAAGTACGTACACACTTTCATAATCATGCACCAAGACTGGTCATTTTATATTTCTTCTCTGCATGTTGACACTCACGGTTTTTCAGTGGCTTGGGGAAGGCTGAGAGTGAGGGAAAGAGCAGCTAACTGTCGTTCAGAAGGCTCCCCAGTCTGATGAAGAAATGAATTAGCGCTCAGAAGGATTTTTGGTGACAGGAACACCAAGTAGGAGTAGCTTCAAAAGGTGCACAATTATCTTTCCTTAGCTGCTTAGTAGAAGAATATTTATTGAGCAAAAATAAAACATCCCTTAAAAGTTGATGGCCTTGTAATAGATACAAGCAAATTATGTCTTTTTTTTTTTAAAGAAAGCCATTGGAGCTTGAAAGATAACAGCAAAAATTTTGATTGATTAATTGTTCAATGTTATAACAAGCAACACATTTTATGTCGTATTTGTTATCTGGTGCAAAATCACAGCTATAGGGATTATGTTCCAGTGTATGGTGGGGGAGGACTTTAAAATCCATCTACTTTAACAGCTTATTTAAAATGTTTGATTTTATGTTCTCTATATATTTTGTATAAAATAAGATAACAGACAGTCTTCTTTTGTGTTTTCTTCTGTTATCTCTCTCTTGTATATAATTATTATCATATATTATTTTTACATCCACTATATTGGACTTACAACAAACTTGCTAAGGTAAAACATTGTGGAAGCTTATACTTGTTGTTTAGTCTTTGACGTGTACTTGGTCATACGTTTTATTATTTTATGCTAAATCTTTGATCAGGAGCATAGTGCCAGTTAGAGCAGAGGTACTTCTCAGGGACAGTGCTCCGTCCTAAGAGTTCTGTACATGTATTAGAATTTTACTTTATTGCCACAGTGATTGTCAAAGAGAGGAATGCCAGACGTCCTGCCGGTGCACTTGACAGTCTTGCTCAAAACAGAATCGCCTTGCCTTTCATAAAGCATTGGAATGACCCACTGGATTTGCAGGTGAGGAACATGTTTAGAATTGTCTGAGCCTAGATTTAATTTCATTTTACTAATAAGCTCAAAGTGCTGTTGCCACAATTTGTAGTGTACCCTGGGTTTTACAGGAAGACAGCTTGTGTAAGTTGACAATATTTTGCTTCAGTTCGTTGAGAACTTCAAGAGATGCCCAACATTTCAAAAAATGACACGCCCCAAGGCAGCACTTCTTGTGATATTTAAGAATACAAAATAGACCATCATATGCACATAAGCTGGGTCCTTGCATTACTATGAGTCTAATTCCATATTGAAATTCATATAATTTTATTTTGAATGAATATCTCTCAAAAGCTCTTTGCTATTACACTTAGGATATAAGTGTAATATGCAGTATAAATGATTTTTAATGCTGTATAAATGTAGGCTACATTTTTTAAATACTTTAATTCATAGATGATGTAAGTTATTGTAAAGTGAAAATGAAAGGAGCATTCATAATATATGCTAATGAAATGTTGTGTTGGATAGTACTGAGGAGCTGTGAAATAGGGCAGGTGCATTGTGAGAACTTCCCATACCTTCTAGCACAATTAGAACTATAGGGCAATACGTTACTTATCACTTTTGTCGTCTTACAGTCTCTGTGGGTCAGGGGTCTTTGCCTGGCTTAGCTGGGTTCCCTGCAGGGCATCGGTCGAGATATTGGCAAGGGCTGTAGGCTAATTGCCAATCTTGATTTGGGAAGGTTCTGCTTCCTGGTAATACAGTTTTGTCTGAATTCAAATCCTCGAGGCCTATTGAACCAAGATGTTGGGGTCGTGCTGTGTGTTGTCTGAAAACCACCTTCCTTCCTCACCATGTGAGCTTCTCCAGGATGGCCACTTGCTGTTCATTGCAACCACTAAGGGAGACAGTCTAAGAGCAAGACCACCTTGTGATCTTAGGTAGAACCTTCACGAAAGTGATAATGTGGCATCTTTGCTGAACTCTGTCCATAAAGGATCACATTACTGATTTTAGCCATACCCAAGGGGAGTGAATCTCACAAAGGCACGACTACTGTAATGCCGGGATAGTTGTGGGAGAGTTTAGAATCTCTTTATCACAGCCAGATTCCAGTACTGGTGCTAGGTGGAGAGTGTGTGGATTTTACAGTGTTTGTTCTAAAGACAAGTTATCATATCTGTTTTTTGGGGGGAGGGTGCTGGGTAATGAACTCAGGGCTTTGTACTTGCTACGCTAGCACTCTACCACTTGAGCTAAGTCCCCAACCCCTTTATCTATTATTTTGAAGGTCATTGTACCTGCAAAGCAGATTACTAGAATAGGCTGTGCTTCCTAAGTCTTCTTAGATGACAATCCTTGCTAATTCCATGTGCATTCATCTGATAGGGCTTTCTGCAGAGTTAAGTTACAGCAATACAGAAATAGTTTATTCACATTTCTTGCAACTTGGAGTTTTCTCATCCAGATGACCTAGCTAGTTCCCAGATTATTCAAAGTTTGAACCAGGATCAGATCTAGAAGAGACAGAGAACATTTGAAGAGCTAGAGTTATTCATTGTTATTTATATATTTCTCAAATATTTGTGTTTGTATGTGTGTGTATGGACATATATATGGACATAAATATTTATTGAGCAATCTGTCGTGTGCTAGTCATTGTTGTAGAAAGAGGGGCAGAGACTCTGCCCTCAGGGGCTATTGGTCATTGAGGTCTTTACTTAAGAAGTATAGAATAGTCTTTGTGGGAAAAGCATGGGGTTTGGAAGTACACAGCTACTGACTAAAATTATACTTCTTCTGTGTGATCTTAGCTTACAAATGCTACCCTCTGATTCCTTTTTAAGGTCTGATATTGCCTACCTGACAGAATTTTTGTGATAATTTTAAAAGCATCCATTGCCTGTGGGTATTAATGTGAAACCCCTTCACTGTGTCTCACCCTACAATAAAAAAGACCATTAGAAATTAGCTATAAAGACAAATGTTGATGCGCAGCCTGCTCCATAAAGTTACACAAGTCATAAATACCAAATATTTCAGTAATTTCCAAGAGCAAAATCTCTTTGGTTGTATACAGGTCATTTTTATTGTTGTTAGAAGGCCTCACAATCATTCTCAGGGTTTCTTGTTCATTATTTACTATGGTTAGCACATTCTAATTGCCCAATTACACAAAAGACCTAAATGACTCCAAGGAGTATTTCTACTTGACAGCACAAATAGCATTCTCTTTGAAAATGTATGAGTATAGATATAAATCAACTGACTGGAACCTATGCAGTTATCTATTTGGAACTAATCTGTTGTCCCAGGTCACAAAATTTATGCTGGTAGGATGAAGGATGAGGAGTAGAATCCCATGACTATGTGTCAATTTGGAAACCCTATTCATTTATATTTTATATCTATTCAGTAAACATTTTAAAGTCTCTGTTCCAGGCTCTAAGTACTAGAAAAATAAAGGTTATTCATACAGTGTTTGATAAATCCAGATGATAAATTTCTTTTGAGAAGTTGAAGTGTATCAGAAATTTATCCTTTATCTAAAAAGTAGTCCAATTAAGTTATTTTATTTATTAAGAACTCCTGCAATAATTTACACATTTTCTTGTAGTAGTTAGTAGGGGAAGTGGATTAACATAAAATGAACTTATTCTTATAGTCTACTTTTAGCTGGTTGGAGGCCATTAGAGACAGTTATCACTTACACCTCTGTTTTGAAATTCTCACTTTCTGCGACATAGATTCTGTGATGTAAAGGAATCCCACTCATCACCAGGAAAGATTATTTACATTTGTTTAAATACTTCACCATTTATTTTTGACCAGATGAACTCTTCATAGAGTCTGGATAGTTTGGTGATTCTGTAGTTTCTCAGCATTTTGTTTATCCTTAGATATTCCCCCAGAGTTGTAAGTAACTCGTCTGTATACTTGTCTCCTCCCTTAGATGAGAGCCTCATGAGAGAGAAAGATCTGTTTCCCCTACATAAAGTTGGTCAGTAACTGTTTTGATAGTTATTACTTAGGTTTTTGGAAATTAACAGGCTCCCATTCATTTCCTAAAGGTATTGAAATGGTGATAACATATCATCTTGGGTTTTGTTTCTTTGAAATACGAGGAATACTTTCCGGCAAATTTCAAGGGTATTGCTAGTGATTATTTATTTTAAGACCTTGTATAAAACGAGCTTCAGGATTTTGTTACACTTTGGGCCCTTGAGGGAGTCATACATAATGAAAACTGTAACTCAAAGAAATTATGAAAGGTCTCTTTAGGAATACAGGTGAAAGTTATAGTGCTTAAAGTGTTGTAACCGAAGAGTGAACAACCATTCTTAATCCCGATAGCCGAAGCGGGCCTCCAAGCGGGAGGCACATGCGGTAATGCAGCTGGACCCACAGGCAGCGCTTCCCTGTGCAAGATTTAGCTCAAGGGAAGGTAAGGGAAGAGATAATAGGGGCGTGGATGTAATCAAAGTATGTTACATGCTTGTAGGAGAATGTCTCAATGAAACCCAGTGTTGTTATGTATAGTTAATATATTCTAATAAAACAACATTGAACTCAAGCACCAGTTTCCACAAAAATCTGTGATTCACCTGCCTTTTCTCCCTTGTCTAAATCAAAGTAACCCTTCTTTTCTTACTTTATGTTCATATATATGTCCATATATGTTTACATACACACCTATATGTCCATATATGTATATATACACAAACATGTATAGTCCATATATATGTCCATACACACACACACACAAACACACACATGGACACAAACACACGTATTTGAGAAATATATAAATAACACTAAGCTCATCTAAAACACAGAATATGGAGGTAGCCTCTTAGTTATTTCATAATTTGCCAGTTTATGGCTTAATATTTCAATAAATTTAATATCTTACAGAATATATATGCCATTATTTACTAGGCACTGTGCACATTTGGAATAGTGCTATTTATATTTTTTTCTACATTGTCCTAGGAAGAACAATGATACCAGTGAAGAAAACCCAGAGGAATGAGAACTGAAAGCGTAGCCAGAATGGAGACACCCAAAATATAACTAGAGAGCACAATAAAGGCTAGATAATAGGAAGTAGGGAAATTGATATTTTGCAAATGGTAAGGGGTTCAAGAGATGGAGGGTGGGAGTGGGGAGATTAGGGAAAAGGGAGGAAGAAAGGAATTAATATATGTTATGCACATGTACCAACTCCACACAAGAAATGTAAACATTAAGTACCACAAACATGCGCTAATAAAAATAAGTAAAAAAAAAAAAAGAAAGAAAAGAATAAGAAAGAGGGCTTTTTGTGAAATAATTTCAGAGTAACTATAGCTCTGTGAAGATGCCTGTAAGTTTATTGGTTTTATAACCCAATGCTTGGTGGATATGGATTTTTTCAGTGATCTAATCTCAAGTAAATAGGAACAAATAAAAGAAGTTATGTGTTTCTTTCTGGAATGGCTTGTCAGCTACTGAATTTAATGCTACTAATAGATGCAGACTCATGCAGAACAGTATGATTTTTATAATGTCCAAGTATGCATCAAATCAGAAATGAATATCTCATGCTGTAAAATTATGCATTCTAAGCAAATGACTTTGAAATAATTGGCTTTTAAAATATTTTTGGATAGCTCAGAAGGGTTAGTCGTGGGAATAACAGCTCAGTAAATTGTTACTGGAGAACATGATAGAATAAAAATCTAAAATGTTAAAGGGATAATATTCTCATATTTATAAAATATATTTAGGTTCACAGGAGTTCATGGTGTGGAAAACATTTAGAATCATTGTTGAAAGAAAAATACTCACTGCCCAATTTCAAGTTCTGTTGGGCATGTTTTTGTTGTAAACAAGCGTTGACGAGTGCATTCCTAAGAATTTTCTGTACAAATGTCTGTGGTTCATTAGCAAACAGAAGATGCCCATAGGTTCTGCTCCCTGCAGTTACAAAGACAGTGTTCCAATAAGTAAGAATAAAGTGCCAGAAGAAAGTTGACAGTTTTGCATCCATAGTCTGGCAAATCAGTCGATAAACGTGGTGCAGTCAGTATGCCCTGGACCTGTGCCAAACCCCAGGAAAAATGAGGTCTGTCTTACACAACGGTGTTCAATTTAAATGCATTGGAATAAATTAATACATGAAGCATATTCTCTCTGCCCCCTGTAAGTTTTTCTTGAAATCAGATCTCACTGTGTGACCCAGATTGGTCTTGAACCAATTATCAAATTGGCTCAAACGATTCTCCTGCCTCAGTCATCTGTGTAACTAGAACTACAGGCATGCACTTCTACTCCCAACTTGTATGAAACCTGTTTTCAGGATGCCATTGTATTACTGTGTTCTCGGGTTTCCACAGTGATAAAATGGGATTAATTTATTAAGATTAAAGAGAGAGTAACTGTCACCAGCTAATTTGGTTGAGTGGGAGTTGAAACATATATCAGTAGAGGTTGTGCTAGTTTTTCTTGTTCTGACCAAATAACTGAAAGAACAATTTAAATGAAGAAATGTTTATTAGGGGTCATGGTTTCAGAGGGTTCGCTCCATGGTCAGCAGACCTCATTGCTTTTAGACCTGTGGCAATGCAGAAACATCAAGTTGGGGGGGGCAGCTGAGGAAAAATGCTCATCTCATGGCAGCTGTGAGGTAGAGAAAAAGGGAAAGAGCTGGAGAGATGGGGGCCAGGGACAAGATACAACCCACACCTATCACCTAGATGCTTCCTCTTCCTAATTTCCATTATCTCCCAGCAGTGCCATCGTATTTTGATCTCATCAATAGATCACTCCTTTGATGAAGTTAGAGTCCTCACGATCCAAATCCCTGTCCCCTAAAAGACGAGACCTTTGGAGGACATTTTCGATCAAAACTATGACAGACCTTTTCATGTATACTAAGAAATTAGGCTGATTACTAGAAATAAGATACCCAGAGTTGTTTCACTAATAAATAAAATTCTCTAGCATATAAATGAATAATAATTGATGGCAGACTAAATGCATATAAGGTGGGTATAATATTATATTCCTCAGTAAGAATATTACAAATTTATCCTTCTATCAGTTTTCCATGTCTGTAGTTAATTGAACAGCTGTGCCAGCCTTAATTTAGCATCAGTTGCTAACTACCAAAAATAATGACGTGGAAGAATGTTTGAAGGTTTTGTTTTCTGGTAGAAGAAATATATTCTCATTATTACTGATATGGAAAATGTAAAAATTTAGAGGGAAGCAAATGACCACTCATAATTCAACCTTCAGAGATGATCGGTCTTCATTGTATTTCCTTCCAGCTTTCTTGTTTTGCCTAATTTTCTACAGTTATTAGTCTCTTTAATGTGTACAAAATGTTTAAGACTGTGTGATTACAAAATAAACACATGTTCAGCTTTTGAGAATAATAAGGAAGGTATGAAAACATTATAAAGATAAGTTATTAGATTTCTACAAAATAGTAAAAATAATTTGGAGCTACTTCTGGTGTGGAGGGTAGACAATCAAGCGGAATAAAATCAGCCCCCACCGTAAATTATCCTGAGTCCTTTGAATATGTGTTTTAAGTGTATTCCATAATTAACTCTGAAGTCATTTCAAGGGGAACAGCATCATTAGTATAAGGTGATTACTTTGAAACAGACATCCTCAATGATTTGAAGGCGTGCTTGGGACCACAGACCATAGGTATAAGCTTTGGTGGGGTAGGGGACTGAGAAATCGCTCACTGAACTTTTGGCCTTCCCTGTTGCAAGAGACTGTTAATGACAAACAGTAAACTCAGACTGCAGTTGTTTTCCTTTGTGTAGTAGATTCCAAGGAGGTATTATCTGGCTCTAGTGAATTATAAGCATTCCTTTGGCTTTAGCATACTCTCTGATGACTTTCTGTATAGTGGTTTCTTCCTTTTCTTATCATGTAATTATTCAAGAGGTATATAAGTAAGGTTTCTTGGGATTAGATCATCTTAGAAAAGAAAAGAAAATTTAATCAGTGAGCAGATTTCTTTAGCATTTTCTGTATAGTACTGGGACTCCTGTTTGTTAGTTTTGCCCTGTTTCCTGTTTCAGAAAAGGCTGCAGATCAGCATCCAGATGAATGAGTTAGCAGACCACTTTCTGGTGACACATCCCAGTGATTTGTGAGATAAGATTAGGAATGACAACTATACATAAGAGAAAATCCAAGCTTAATATTAAGTATTTTAAAAAGTTTCAGGCCTTCAATAAATGTGGGAGGGAGGGATAGAAGGAGGAGGGAAGAGGGAGAAAGGGAAGGAGAGAGAGAGAGACAGAGAGCGTGCAGATCTGTGTCATACGATAATTTTGATTTTCAGTTATCGTATTTTGGATTTTAATCTCCAACCTTATGACATAGATTTAGGGGTGCTGGATGAGTATCTTAGAGTACAAATCATTGAAAGCTTGGACCAAAGTTGCACCAGATCTCAGCTTCGTGTAACAAGGCAGAGAGATAGCACTAGTAAGTAGAAGATAGAGGTGTTTGAAGGGACATGAGGAGTGTTGCACAGAACTTGGAGCAAACCAAAAATGAATCTTCAAAATGATTCCGGCCTTAGAGAATATAATCACTGAGAAGTCGGGGTTGCAGGTCATTTTGCAGGAGCAAAGATGGCTGTGAGAGTCTTTAATGATGGGAGTCAAATACACAAGAATTGCTACATGGAGGATGTCGACGCGCTGTTCTGCACCTATACTGGGGAGAGAAACAGGTTTCAATTACAGCGTATGGGATTTAGATTAGATAAAGGAAGTATGTTCTGATAATAGAAATTGTTAAATGATGGAGCATGATTCCCAAGCCGGCAGTGAAGTCGTTCTGCTAAAATTTTTTGTTTTTCACATTTAAGAGTAATGAAACCATATAGTGCATGTATAAATATTAGTATTTATATGTTTTATATAGATGTGTACTGCATGTGCATGCACACATGCTAAAAAGATAAACTATTCACATCAGCAGCTTTATTAATGATTTATTTCTACGATTCGGCCACTCAAAATCTAAGTATCTTTCAGATATTGTTCTAAAAGGACTGTGCAGTAGTGCAATACCCTCAATTCTTGGATTTTAGTCATGAGTTTCATCCCATGTCAATATACGGAAGTTTGAAATTAGGCAAAAGAAAAAATAATGTGCGATTTTAGCCTTCTCTCTTTGCCTTTTGAGTGAGGACTGTTTGGAAGTTCACCATTTCCAGCTTTTTTCTTTGTTGACTGCAAAGACCGTCAAGCTGGCGTGTTTCTCAGAGAGCAGCGATCCATTTCACAGTGCTCACAACTGTCGGCCTGGCTTTTTGAAGCTTCTAGGTTCTGAATTGTCTTCTTTTGAGTAGGTCAGTGCATTTTTTTTCTTCAGTTTTTCTCCTGAAACAGCAAAGCGGAGCAGCTGCTTTTCAAATATTTACAGCTTGCAAGTGGAAAAGCCTCCTAAATCTATTTTTTTCTCCACAAAATGAAAAAGAATCAGTGAAAATCATCTATAGGAAGACATTCTAGATACAAAGTTACTAGATGCCTTAAGATCTTTTTGTGGCAGATTTTCTATATCCTCATCATTAATAAATCTCTTATCAGCAGTATGTGTTCCTTTCCCCCTGCTGATAATTCTTTTTAAACTAACATATTCATACCCCCTTTTCATGGAAAATATTAAAATATGGATGGGAGATACGAGGAGATCCTGCAGCTCTATATTTACACTACGAAGAATCCAAAATATTAGTTCATCTGAGAGAAACATTATTTGGGATATGATCAAAAGGAGAGCCTGCCCTAGTCACACTAAATAGTTGTCACTAAAAGCTGGTAAAATGAAAAGTTCTATGGTTAAAATGAAGATCTTACTCTGTCTTCACTGTACAGTAATACAAGTAGAACTGCAAAGGGTCAGAGAGTGACCCCCCCATCCCTTCATTTTAAATAGGTCTAGAAAACTGGCATCATTTTCCAAATGTTACAAATCCCCCGTTTTCCTATCATGTTATTCTAATTGACTTCAGGACTTTTTATTCTAGATGATGTCCCCTTTCTTGGATTACTTTGTAGGTGTATCCCTCTGTAAGAGAGCCTCAAAACCAACAGCTTTAATTTGAAAACAAATGAGAAGAGGTTTTAAATTCAGGTCCATGTTCTGTGCTAAGCTAATCGTATCTATTCTTCCTTTCTGACTTCCGTTGAAGCAGCACAGAAAGGAGGAAGTGTTTCTGAACCTGCTGAGGAACCTGGTCTTGGGATGTGGAACAGGAAGAAGTGGCCTCTGATGAGGTTGAAAGAGCTCTCAGGGAGTTTGACTATGAGTTTAGGTCAGCAGCTCCAGAGAGCAGTAGAGGTAAAAAGCAGAAAAACAGAAACTCAGACTGGCCCAGGTTCCCAGTCTCCAATCCCACGCATGTAACTGCAACATTTACTCCTCCAAGTAAAGCGAGAGAATTCAAAGGGGTTTAAGCAATTGATACATGAGGGCTAAGGCTGCGTGGTGCTTGGGTTGGTGACCAGGCACAGTGCTGGATCCTTCCTCTGACCTCTTAAGAGGCCCTTGCAACTTTGCAAATCCCTTGCATTGAGGCCTATCATAGAGAAGAAATTAATACAGAAAGTGGGTCGATCAAGTTGCCAACAACTTATATTAATCACCTTAATCACCTGTATTTATAAAAGGGAAGGAAAGCAGAAAGCAGCAGTATAAAACAAAAAGTGGAAAATGAAAGAAGAAGAAAAGGAAATAACGCTAGGGCAGGATTCCTTAGTCCTTGCACTGTTGTCATTCTGGGGAAAAATACTTTTTGTTAAGGAAAGCTTCTGTATGCGTTGCAGCATATTTGGCAACGTTCCTGGCCTCTAACCAGTAGATTCAGGTATCAGGTAATTCCTGCACTGTAACAAAGATTATCTAGATAAAGATACTGCCCGATTCTTTGTAGGCCAAAATCAGCACTGGTTCAAAAACCACTATTCCAGAGGAAATAGAAGTGATTTAGAGAAGGGATAGTTTTAAAATACCTAAATTAGTTCCTCAGAGATATTAGAGGAATTGTAATTATTAAAATAAGAATTTTCCGATATGAAAAACGGAGGAATAGAAATATAGAAATAATTCATGAAATATTTCCTCATATTTTGAAAAAAAAGTTAGAATTCAAAGATAACTAAAAGAGAAAAGGAAAAAATGTAAAATATAAGAAAAATAAAGAGGGAAAAAGAATCTATTTATAAAGCCCTGGTTTTGTATGATAAGAGTTCTGAAACCAGAGAAAAGGATGAGCAAATGAGACAAAATAATTTTGATATTTTCTAGATTTGAAAACTGCACATTTTCACAATGAAAGGGTCCGTCCGTATAATGTCAAGAACAATTAATTTTAAAAGACACCAGACATATTTTAATGAAATTTTAGAACACCAAGACTAAAGAAAAGATGTTAAAGGTTTTGAAAAAGAAAAACCATAGACTTTTTATGATAGGAATGAAAGTTACACTCAGATTTTTAATCAGAATCCCCAGATGCCAGTTGATATTGGAACTGTACCTTCACAATTCAGACAAAAAACAGAAATAAGGGCTGGGGATTTAGCTCAATGGTTAGAGTACTTGCCTAACAAGTGAGCAAGCACAAGGCTCTGAGTTCGATCCTTGGCCCAAAAAACTAGTGACTGCTCCTGACTTACGACAATTCTATGTGCAAAAATGGTAATATTCAATGCTAAACATCTGAATTTTGATCTTCCTCTGACCTACTGCTTTCATTCGCGATCCTCTCTTGGGACACTGGGCAGTGGCAATGAACTGCAGCTCCCAGTCAGACTCGCCATCACAAGGGGAAACAGCTCATACTCGGCAACGCACCATGTTGCTAAGCTGGAATATTCAGCAGGTTGAGTATATTAAATGTATTTTCAACATAACACTATTTCAACTTATCATGGACTTATCACCAGTAAGTCAAGGCAAGTCTGTACTGCATGGAATAGAATAGGGGACTCAGAAATAAAATCAAACAAATACATGCTCAAGAGATACTTGACGAAGATACAGAAGCCATTCAGTAGAAGAAAGATTTTCTTTTCAAAAAATGGATGTCTGGTAGCAATAAAAAATGCAAAACTACAAACAGAACTTTAGAAAAAAGCAGAAGAAAAATTTTACCTAGGACCAAAGAATTCCTACACTTGGCCCTAGTAGTATAATCTGTTATAGAAAAACTGATTAATGGGACTTCATAAACATTAAATGAAGTCTTTTATCTTCCAATAGACCCTTCAAAAGGATAAAAAGATAAACTACTCCTTGGGAGAAAATATTTATAAGCCACATAGTTGACCTAGGACTAGTGTTTCAAAACTAAACAGTTAAAAAACTCTCAGTAACAATCTATCTGGAAAATAGCCCAAAGATGTGAAGTACTATTTCACCAAAGATGGATCTACAGATGATTAAAAGTGCATGAAAAGATGTTTGAAATTATTAAACATTAGGGAAATGCAAGTTAAAACCACAATGAAATATTACCACACACCTCCTAGAATGGCTAAAATAAAAATGTTAGTGAGAAAACCAAATACTGGCAAAGATGCTGAGAAACCTGATCACTCAAACATTACTGGTGGGAACGTACAGTGGTACAACCACTTTGGAAAAAAGAGTTTGACCATGTCATGAAAAAACATGCAATTACATTCCTAGGTGATATCCCAGAGAAACACAAAGTTGTCTTTAAGCAAGAACCTGTGCACAGATGTTCATAGCAGTTTTATTTGTAATAACTACAAATAGAAACAGCCCAGGTGTTCTCTGGTGAATACATGGTTAAGCACGTGTGGATACACCCCTACCGTGGAATAGTCCTCAGCAGTAAAAAGGGAGAGACTGTTGATCCATGCAGCGACCAGTAGGAATGACCAGAGAATTGTGCTGCGAGCCATGCCCAGTCCTCAAAGCTTACATAATATAGGATTCTATTCCTGTAACATGGTTGGATGACAAAAGTTATGAAATAACAGATTAGTGGTTGCCAGGGATTAGGTTCGAGGGATGGCAGTGGACGGAAGTGGCTGTGACTATAAACATGAAACATGAGAAGTATTTTTGATAACCGAATTGTCTATACCTTGACTGGACAGATGTCAGTCTCCTGGGTGTGTGGTACTGTACTATAGTTTTATAGATGTTTTCATTGAAGAGCTGGGGTGAGGAGTCCATGGTGTTTGTGTTGTTTGTCACAACTACCTATGAATCTGTTTATCTCAAAATGAAAAAATTAGTTTAAACATAATATTGTTTGATTTTATCATTTATCAAACTACTGTTTAAATAGCAATTTCATATAATGGATTTATCAGCCACTGAAAACTCTATTTTGTCTTCTTTTTGATAGCACTAAAGTAAATGTAGATCTCTCTTCCCAGTTTAGCATCACCTTACAGTATTGGCAGATAATTTGGTATCTACATTTACAAAAAAAAAAAAATTGAAATTCTTGCATCAGAGTACAGTAATTTACAGGCAAAGTAGCTAATACATAAGTAAATCAATTCTGTGATCAAATTACCTTTGAACTGAGATTCAGAATAGAATAACATTTACATGAAAATATCTCACCTCTAGTGTTAAAAGTTTAAATTTTTTTCCCATTTTTCTGTGAGGATTGGATAATGCCCCTTTATTAATGTATTTTGCTATATACCATGTTGACCATTTAATTACTACCCTTCTAGCAATAATGTGGTCGTAGGAAGTGGTAAAAAGCAAATTTCTGATAACTTTATATTTTATCATTGCCTCCCTGGTAGGAACAAATACATGAAGGATCTGAAAATTTCTTAAGTTAGTGTATTTATCTGCTTGTAATTATGAATTCGAACCAACTCCTAGAAATGTGTTTATTTTGAAATTTGAAATATTGTGTGCATATTTACATTAAATAAATGCTAATTTTCTGTTGAGTAGAATATATGGGATTAGCACAACTAGTTTGCAAAAGATGGTCTGAAAGTATAACATTTAGAGTAGTGTGTTATGCTAAATAAAGAATATAGAGAAAAAGCAGTAAGTATATAAAAAGACCAGAAAGAGGCTCTTCTCCATATGACACCCTATGTATAGTGTACTCTGCTGATTTGTATATTATCTGATGTATTTTGATAATAAAACAAACTATGTTATATATTTATGCAGGAAAGAATTATGATGTTGGAGCATCTGGACAGCAATTTGGAAAATAATGTACTTAGCACTTTTGCTTTGCCATACACCAGAATAAATTCCATATGGATTTAAGGGTTAAATCAACCCTTCCAGCAGAAAACAAAAAACAACAACAACAACAACAAAAAAAACCACAAAAAACTCAAACCATCCACATGCACCACACACATATAACACAGACACACACACAAAGAGGTGTCTGGAGGGATAAAATGATACAGTGAAAGAAGGCTTTCTAAGAATTAAAATATAAGGCAAAATATAAAGAGAAATATTAGTAGAATTGCTATGTAAATGGTAAATATTTTATGTTGAAAATCACTAATAAATGTTTATATTAATGATCTTTTCATGTGCTAGATGATTAATATATCTAATATATACTCTAATAAATAAGAAAAAAATCTTAAGAGAAAAAAAGACAGTAGACATATACAGATAATCCCTGTACT
This sequence comes from Hystrix cristata, assembly GCA_004026905.1. Taxonomy (NCBI): domain Eukaryota; kingdom Metazoa; phylum Chordata; class Mammalia; order Rodentia; family Hystricidae; genus Hystrix; species Hystrix cristata. The sequence goes on along the minus strand of PVJO010003165.1, from coordinate 76,780 downwards.
GTGGGAGGATGAGATGGGGAGATCTCAAATTCAGGCCCAGCCTGGGAAATTTAGCCATTTAACGCGATCCTCCCCCCCACCAAAAAAAAGGCTGTGGATTTATAAAGGTCCTAGGATCAATCCCCAGTATCACCAAGTAAATAAATATATTTAATTTTGAAATACCCAACCACTTTTTACGCTCATTAATGAAAGAAATACAAATTAAAATAAAATGACCTTTTCTATCATTAGAATGACTTTTTAAAAAGACTATTATGTGACTTGGAGTCTAATAATAATTATTAATACGTGACTTACAGGAAAGTACAGTATCATTGGAAGATGTTTTTATTTTATAATCTGAACAGTATTGCTTGTTTCCCCCTCTCTCTCTCTTTTGAGGCAGCGTCTTGCTGTATAGTTGAGGCTGGCTTTGAACTCACTGTGTAGCTCAGGCTGGCCTTGAACTCACTGTGTAGCTCAGGCTAGCCTCAGACTCTCACTGCTCTTTATGCTTCATCCTTCTGAATACTGTGATTACAGGTGTGTGGCACCGTGCCTGACTTGAGTCTTCTTTTCAAATCAGAATGAATATACAATTTTGACTCCTGCTTTATTTCATCATTATTTACAGTGGTGCTGTGTGATGACTAAATTTCCTGCCTAAATAAAAATATTGTTATTTAGACAATTGTAATTCCATGAAATGTAGTACCATTCAGTCATTCATCAGTGAATTTGCAAAGAATACAGTGTTGAGGGACGATTCCAAAAATATGCTAAATGGAAAATTAAGACATTAATATTCCAAATTTTGACAGTATGACAGAAAGGTGATATAATTTCATGTTTTATTCAGTGCATATGAAAACAAGGTAGAGGGAAATATATAACAAAATATTAAAGACTTATGTTACTTTCTAGCTAATGTTTAGAAAATCCCTTCTGCATGCAATCAATAGTTGACATGCAAGAAATTAATCAACGTTCTTAATAATGGCAAAATGAAGTGTTCATCAGTGTGGAAATGTTTAAATCACATCACATGCTCATAGAATTCTATTCAGGCATTATGAGTATGTCTTTGAAATATTTTTAATATTATGGAAGAGTACTTACGATACAATGCAAATGATTAAACAATGAGGGTATGTTAAAGAGCTATAGGAAAACATGGTAAATTGTTGCAGCGTTTACTACTGACTGGTGTGCAATTAGAATTATTGTTTACTTCCTTATTTTCTGAATGCTCCAGATTTTTAACTGTAAGAATCCAAGCTCTGTTATCAAAAAAAAAGAAGTTTTTAGAGTTTCTGACAGCATATATATGTATATATGTTGTGTGTAGAGATATATATATGTTGTGTGTGTATATATATGTTTTATTATATATATCTCATCAGAAACTGCGAATGTAGTTAATAAAGCCGCACTATTATTTAAACACATCTCAGTTTTATCTTCTGTGAAGTATTTTGGCCTTGCCTGTGTTTATCAGCATTCCCTGTACAACTAAAGTAATGGTAAGGTGCATTTATTACAAGGGGAGAAATGAGAGATTAAGGTCTCCTGTTTGTCGTGCACAGTTTGAAGGATTCTGATGTTTCCTGCACCATATCTGTATTTTCATTTGCATTGATTTTTTTCCAAAAGCTTTACTGCTGAAGCCAGGTCCCCAAAGCAGTTAGTGTTTTTTTGTTACCCACAGCTTGGCGGGAGGCAGAATGTCTGCAATTACTCTTTCTGCTTTTAACTGACTTTGAATCCTGTCCCTTTGGCTTGAGCGCCTGGCTTTTAGCCAGGAGAAGGAAGAAAGTTCTATCTGTTGGTTTTCAAATGTCATTTCCCCTTTGGCTTCGTCGATGATAAAAATTCTGCCTTTGCATCTGAAGTTAGAAACGCTTCTAATCCTGGAGTCTGAATGTAATTCATGGGAAGGCTTTCTCTTATCTGTGTCTAGGGTCAGCGTTTAACCTGATCTTCATTTGTATCCAGGTAAAAAACTCAAAATACTTTCTACCTTTAGTGTAGTGCCCTGCATTTCGCCCCTGGTTCTGTTTGTGCTGTCACTGTCAGTTCTTAATTAGATCCACACGTGAGTTTGGGCTGGGAGTGGCTGAATCTGGGTTTTCTCTTCCCCTCTGAGTGCCTCACCCTTGCATATTTCTTCCTTCTGTTCGATTTCAGTAGGTCCTGGGTTTGGATTTGTAGCCTTACCCCGTCAAGACATTCTTTGGCATAGGAAAAAAGTAATTATTTCTGATGTGTTTATTTCCCCAGCAGTCAGCGTTTCCTTCCTTTTTATATATTTATTTGCACTTACCCAGCTGAAAGTGTTAAGAGTTAAGTTATGCAATGTATATGTATATCCTTTAAAGTTCACAGTAACTTTGATATACCTGTTCCTCTTACAGTTTGGCTCTCTTTCCATATAAAAAAACTGGAGCTCAGTAAGCTAAATAGTTTTTCCCAGCCTGCCCAGTCCAGATTCACCAGCAGCTCTCCAGACCCAGCATTCCTTCACTGGACTAGCGCTGCACTGAGTAACCGTTTGGGGTTCACTGCAGAACAGCACGTTCTAAGGATACTCTTCGTGTTTTCATCAAATATCTTCAGTAGGGTGTTTTCAGTTTTCTTCATATTTAGTTATACAGGTACGCTATCCACTTCTGTGCAGATGTTTGAAAGGAAAAGAAATCAGGCTCTCTGTGACCCTTCTAAACTTTTTTTCTTACAAAATGATATCCAAGCTCTTCACCTGGTAGGTAGAGGCGTTCACCATCTGGCCCGTGCTCCAGAACCATTCTCAGCTGCTGCCACTCACCTTCATGCACACTTTACTGCTGTCACATGGAGCTGTCCTTTGCTCCCTGAACATGTCCTGCCTAACTTGTTGCCCACCTCACTTCTCATATGCTCGGAGAGCTTCTGCTTCAGTGCTTCTCATATTTTCAGGTACGTTAGAATCACCTGGAAGGTGGTTAAAACATAAGTTTTTGAATCCATCTTCAGGATTTCTGATCAGTAAGTAGATCTGGAACCCCAGAAACTGCATTTCTGACCACTTCCATGCTAGTCCGGTTTCTGTTGCTGTGACACTGCTCTTGAAGAAGGAAAGTGTGGAGGTCTGCAACCCCAATATGCTAGGTGCTCACCCAAGAGAATAGAAAGTTTGAATCCTTTCTGTGCAGCTTAGTGAGACCCTTTCTTGAAACAAAACAAAACAAGACAGGCTGTGCTGTAGCACAGTGCAGAGGCCCCGGGTTCAATCCCTAGTACTGAAAAATGAGCATTATTTTGCCTACACTTGAAAACCCCAACTAGATTGGTCCACAAAATCCTTTCTCACTGCAATTGCTTCTCCCTCTGCTTTCACGCTCCAAACTGTTGTAACATGGCCATGGCCATTTTTGGTAACTGTAAATGTCTTCTTTATTTGACTGTCTTTTTCTGTATAAGGAAAAAGACTTGATCTGCTTCTGTTTACATCCTCATGAGCTCACTATGTGAATAGTGGTAACTCACCGAGAATTTAAATGAGTAAACAGTGTACCTGGAAACATTTCTTCTTTTCAGATTGGGTAGAATGAATTCTTTGCTTCATTCACCGGTTTTCCTTTTGATTATGTTTTGTTCCAAAATCAAGCTCTTCCAGTTCTAGGCAAACTGAAATTAATAATTTGCCAGGTACCATGATATATGTGTTTTGTATCATTCTCACAGTAACTTTGGTACTACACTTATATTATCTCTGTTTTAAAGATAGACTAGCCAAGGATCAAAAAGATTAAATATTTTATAAATATTTTATGACTGGAAAGTAATACAAAATAAGATTTGAATTTAGCATTTTCTTACTACAAATTCTGTTCCAGTATGTTATACCTAAAATGACCTGTCATTTGTCTCATGAATGTTAAGGTGATGGGACAGTGGCATATTTAAAGAAAAAAACTGAAAGGTTATCCCCATGTGAGCCTTCATAGAGATGGTTCCTGCTGTCATCTTTGCTTTTGTTCTTTACATTCATTTTCAGTTCCTAAATTACTGTCAATATTCCATGATTTCTACCATGTTTCTTCTTCACTGTCTGCAGATCACTGAGGAGATAGCTTCAAATGTCTTCACTTCAGAGTTCGTTCTAGACTTACTTCTATTGGCTGAATTTCTAAATCAATACAGTTTATTTCCTCCCTTGGTCAAATAGAACAATTAAATAAAATGATATTTGAGAGATCTTAAAACATCTTTTTCATTTTAAATTAATTCTTCACTTTTAGCAAATTTTATGTGCAGCTGAGGAAAAAATGGAAATCATTTTCAAAAGTACCTAAGATTTGTAGTTTATTTTTTGAATATTTTGTGTTCATATACGCATTTTACATATCTTTTTACTTTAATTATCTCTTTATAACCCTTTCTTTTCTTCCTTCCTGAAAAAGTAAATTCTCTGGGGAATGCTGAGTTTGTCTCATTATAAGTTAGAAATTATAGATGTTATTTGATAGGTCTTCAGTTTTTTTTAAAACTATTTTCAAAAACATTTTATCGTTCAGAATAACAATAAATGCTCACTTTTAAGTAAGGAACGCAGTATTTGGTTCTCTTGGTAACCAATTCATTTAGTTAAAAATTCACTAATGGAAATGTTATATTTCATATAACAGTGGAAAGCTGAAATCCATGGCTATGCATCAAGAGAATGACGTAAACTTTTAGTTTAGAATTCCTATATATTCTTTTGAAAAAGAAAAATTATAATATGTCATTTAAAAAGCAGCGAATGTATTTCATTCTTTATGTGGAGATTTCTGGCACTGTAGAATAGACATTATATAATGTGAGGACATAGGACTTATTTGTAAGTTTGTACTGATGTAATTCCCATTATTTATTGGGCAGGCTTGGTGTTCTGCATTTGTGAATTCTACGCTATAGGGAAGTTTGGAAAAAATACCCAAGGAGGTTATTCAGACCTCCTTCTTCAGTTGTTTGTCCCCTGGCTAAATTAGAATATCAGAGATTATTTTTTAGGTTTACTGTATATTTCCATTTTGTAAACCTCAGTCTATGCTTGAATATCTTCATTTGTAATATTTTCCAAGCTTAAGTGGCAGGAGAGAAATACTGTATAAACAACATTGATCATAATTGGCCCATTTTGGGGGAGACACTTGGCAAAGTTTTGGTTTCATACTTGGAAAACAAATGTACTTGTTTTAAAATTATCACCCTAGGGCAAGGGGTGAATCAATCCAACAAAAATACAAGACAAAGAATTAATAAGAAGGCGATGAAGTAGACTGGAGACTGTATTCTTTTCTGCTGACCGGTCTTTGATTTTTCCCCAGTCTTCATCTCCTATCTCCAGTGGGCCTTTGAGGACAAGTGCATGCTTGGTGCTTCATAAATTTTTGTTGTTTGTACACTTTCCGAATATTAGTGGTTGATCTTTTTTTACAGATGCATTCAATTTAGAATAAATTTGGGGCAGCAAATACATGATTTGTAAATATAGACACAATGGCACCTAATTAATAGTGCTGTTTGATTAAAAAAAAGAAAAACAAGATTGGAAATAAGGGACAGACAAATTCACTATTTTGTCTTTACATGGAGTGGTTAAGTGAGAATAGTTAAGTAATTAACAACTGCATTAACATTTTCATTCTCAGGTGGTAATAGGTTACTGGCCACGCCACACAAAAACGAGGTAAATGAAAACCAAACAAAAGCCTCTTAACATATTGGAATTCACTATACAGTCACCCGAGGGATCTCAAGAATTAAAAGCACTGTGAGGTAGATGTGTCTCATTTCACTGTAATCCCCAGACACATGGTTCCAGGAGAGCACTGTGCGGAAACACTAGAAAACTTAGTCTTTCAAATGACAAGTATAAAAATCAAAAAAGCTACAGAAAACAGATCATCCTTTTGGTTGTCATGAACTCTAGGAGAGAGTATTTTTATCAGTCCTGTTCAAATAAACTGGACAGGTCATATAACAAACTTGCCAACTTTTTAATAGAAGAAACAGATGTCATCTCCCTTTGTAAACTGCATCCTGAACATGTCCCATCCTCACGACCTCATGTATGAACTCCCACTCCACCCCCTCTTCCCCTTCCCAAAAGAGCCAACCTATCAAGCTGTGTATTTTTAATCACTTTCTATAGCAATCAAGAATTTGCCATCAGAGAAGCTGTTTCACTGCTTCTTATCTTTAGATGCCTGTTCTTACTAAACAGATTTAAGATAACAGCAGCTGGCCATAAGTGCCCTTCCTGACAAAAGAGGTCAAAAACATTGCAACTGAAGCCCTAGAAATGGTTTCGGAGAACATTTGAAATCCTAGTTGTACTCAAATTCCAAGTAGAATTTTTCTTTTTTTTCCCCAGTCATTTTAGGTTTTTAGAAGTAGTTTCTCTCTCTGTGTGTCTGTGTGTGTGTGTGTGTGTGTGTGCGCCCGCGCGCGCGCATGGGGGTTATCTCATGTGAAATCTAGAAATTAATGAGTAAATGGCAACTTTTATTTATAAGTATTAACAATGAGAAAGAACATCTTTAATTAAAGAAAGACCTTTGCACTTTGGTTTTTGTTTTGTTTTGTTCTGTGAAAGAACCGAATGAAGAAAGTGTGCGGCTCACTCTCAGGTGATACTGGGTGCTGCCTCACTGTCGCCTGGAACAGGCTTCAGGTGGGTTCTTGCAGCTCTACATGCAGGTCTGCAGTGAGTCACTGCTGAGGAAGACTGTTTCTTAAAGACATTTTTTAGCTCCTTGTCTCAGTCTTACACCTAACTGTGTTGGCAAGTGTGACCGACAGTGTGAGAAAGGAAAAGGTGGTGGAGGCCCCAAGGCAGGCGGTGTTTGGTCTCACTGCCTGAGTATGAAGTAGAAAAAAGAGAGCGACTCGGTTAACCGCTAAGCTGCACGGTGTCACACCGAAGGCCGCAGATTCAGTTGAATGGGTGATTTTTAAGACTGTGTTAAATACCTCTGTGCCTCTCGAGATTGTGAAAGTTCTGCCACAAAATGAGCGAGAAGAATTAACTGGTGGGTGAGGTCTGTCTGGTTAAAGAATCCGCAATCCTGAACTGCTTCAAATTTAATGTTTTACATGCATGAATAAAGCTCGATGAAGATACTTCTTTCTTCTCAATATCAGATCCTTGCTGTCTTAATTCTTTTGTCAGAAAATTTCAGGATTTCTATTCTTTTTTTAAATGAGTTTTTAATCCATATACCTATTTGGTTATGACAGTGTCATTATTTATTCTCTTTCCTGTTTTATCAAACAGAACTCCTTCCTTCGAGTATGTGTGAAGACCTTTCAAATGACACAACTATTACAGAAGATACCAAATAATCATTTCCGGAGATCTATGTTGTATTCAAAGCTATGCTAAAGAATGTTATTTAAAAAATAGATGTGAGGGATGTGACTATGATCCTCCACTATTGGCACGCTGAAAATTTGGTTCTGCAGCAAAATTAGACTGGAAAGTGAAGAAACAACTAGGAACTAAATTAACTGTGTGATATTCAGTTTGTCTTAAGGGTAAGTTCTTCTCTTTGGGCAGGGTTACCTTCAGCGGAAGTGGGGCTTAAAATTAGGCAAGATGTCTATAAGGAGGATCTTCTAGGAATGAGAATGGACAGACTCTGGCGTACCTTAATCAGGATGGGTTAGTTTATTACTTGAGATCCTTCTCAATTATTGTGTACCTTGATTCTGATTGCAAAATTACCACTAATCTTTGCTGTATGTGTGTTTAGGCAACCACTCAACACATAGAAGCATTTTGGTAAAAACTTCGCTTGTCTTAAAGTTTCAAGATGACCAAGAGAGGGAGAGAGGGGCAGTAGGAGGAGTGAGGGAATGAAAAAAGAATGAAGATGTGTTTCATGCATGTGCCAACTCCTTATTCACAATGAGTGAAATCATTATGTACTGCAAACATGTACTCATAAAAATAAAAATAAAAAGTCATACTCTTAACAAAACTTAAATACTTACCAGACTATCATTGGTAGAGAAATTCATAAGATGAAACCCTACTCTGAAAATGATGAGTATAAAGTCTTTTGAAGATGAGAAGCAAATACTAATTAAAAATATATTTTGTGTGTAGTTTAGTCTAAAAGTGTTATAATTCTTTGGGCAGAATCCAGAAATATGTTATTTTGCTGGTATTAACAGATGTGTTTTAAGAATGAAAAGAAAGTGTAGTTGTGTTTATTGTCATGGTAGATTACATTTTCCAACAATGGGCATCAGTAAATCTCATACCGTATAGCATACTTATGGGTGATGCTGAAATTTATCCTTTGAAAGTTGGGGTCTTTGTGCCCTTCCTGTGGATATGGTACAACCTTACTGACAGTTTAGTCTGGTAGAATTCAGCAGAAATAATGCTATAGTCTAGGTGGTAAAAGGGAATAGAATTTTTACCTGGTTCTTTCTCTCAGGACCCCTGAGTTTGGGTTCCAGCCACTATGGTGTGAGACAATCCTAACTAGAATACATAGATGAATCACGTGGAGAGGTCACAGAGAGAGGACCTGGGGACAAGGAGACGTTTAGTGTCAATATATGAGTAAAGGGGGCTTCTGAATTCCAGCCTGAATCCTTCAACTGGAGTTTGCTACTACAAGACACCATGAAGAGACTAGACCTTCACCTTGTACTCTGCCTCAGTTTCTGACCCAAAGAATCTACTAGTGTAACACTCAGTTATTCAATAATTTATTATGTGTCGATAATAACCAGAAAATATATCAGCCCGATTTGCCTACCTACGTTTATATTGGCTCCTGATAGTCACTTAAGAATTACTCTTTAGTACACTTTCACCACTGTGTTCACACTTCTGAAAATTCAGCGTCCTAATAGCATAGTGGTCAATATGCTGTATTTTAGAAAATAGTTTGAAAAAAATATCAACTCTATCATTAATGCGTGGTGCCATTTCCTTGATCTGATTTTGTTAAGTGATCAATAAAGTAGATACTGTTAAAAGACACATTTATGTCACGTGATCCTGGAGCCGTGTGTATAGCTGGTTCAAGCCCTGAACACCAGCCCTGTAGTCCATTGTGCCGCAAGTCAGACTCTTCTAAGATTTTGTGCTGAGACACAGATATCGAGAGTTAGAGAGGAGCTGGCACTGAAGTTGTTAAGATCATATAGCCAGGAGCTGGCACCCGTTTTGGACTTCATCTGAGTAGAAGAAGTGGTCAGTAGAGAAGGCTAATAGAACATTGGCAGTGAGAGATAAAGTCCTAGGAAGACAGTCTAGTTTCTACTGCCTTTACTATCATTTTTTTCTTTTTAATTCTATGAAATCCTCTTTAAATCCTTCCTGCAAATTCCTTTTCCACAGTTTTCTAAGTCTCCCTGGCTGCTGCTGCTTTTTTTTTTAAACTTATTTATTTAGTTTAGTTTTTTAATACATGTGTGAGGTATATGTTTACATTCCTTTTGGGAAGTTGGCACATGTATGTACACATCCTTTTCCTTTTTTCATCCTCTTTCCTCTATCTCTTGATCATCTTCCTTTCTTTTGAACGTGTTTGTAGTACATAATGGTTTCATCCCTTGTATGGAGTGGTTATACATGTGTAACACATCCCACTTCCTTTTTCCTATCCCTTATTCCTTCCTCCCCCCCCTTCCATCATTTGGTCCCCTCTCCCTTTGAGAATGATCAATTTCCCTATTTCCTATTGTCTGTCTTTTTTTTATTCTTTGTTTTCATGTGCGCATAAAAATACTGTTATATAACAGAAACCAAGTGGTATTTATGCTTGTGTCTGATTTCTTTCAAATAACATTATGGTCTTAAGGTACATCTGCTTTCCTACAAACGCGTCAAGTTTATCTTTCTTTATGGCATAGTAGTATTCCATTGTATGTAAACCCCACATTTTCTTTATCCATTTCATCTGTTGATGGACATATGGGCTTCTTCCAAGATTAAATGATAATGAATTGTGGTGCTGTAAACATGGGCAGGCATGTATCACTGAAATAAGATGTCTTTAACTGTTTTGGGAGAATACTTAGCAAGGAAGTAGCTGAGTCAAATGGGAGTTCTAGTTTTAGTTTTTAGAGGAGTGTCCATTCTTATTTCCATAGTGGTTGTACTGGTTTACACTCCCACTAACAGTGTGGAAGTGTTCCTTCTACAGCATTCGTTATTATTTGATATCTTGATGGTAGCCATTCTTTGTGTGGTATGATGGAGTCTCAAGTTGGTATAATTTACGTTTCTCTAATGACCCAGTGATGCTGAGCATTTCTTCATGTATTTATTGGCTGTTTGTGCTTCTTCTGTGACGTGTGTATTTATTTTACTTGCACATTTTTTGATTGGGTCTTTTACTCAAGACCCAATTGGGCAGGCTAATGTTTTTGAGTATTTTGCATATTCTAGATGAGGAATCACCGTCAAATTTTTTTTCCCATTTGGTAGGTTGTATTTTCACTTTCTGTGTTATTTCTTTTGCTGTGCAGAAGCTTTTAAATTTACCCTGATCCTATTTGTTGATCCTTGAGACTATCTCCTATGTAGCTGGGATTCTGTTCAGACAGTCTTTGCCTTCACCTGTGACCTCAAGAGTTTCGCTCATCTTGTCTTCCAACTAACTGTGGTTTAACACTTAGTTCTTTGATCCAATGTGATTTTAGTTTAGTACATAGTGAGAGATAGTCTAGATTTAATCTTCAGCATGTGGATAGCCAGTTTTCCCAATACCATTAAAGAGGCTGTCTTTGCTCTAGTATATATTTTTGGCCCCTTTGTCCAATATCAAATGGCTGAATGTAATTGGGATTATTTCTGTATTCTTTTTCTATTTCACTGATACTCATGTCTGGTTTTGTGCTAGTGCCATGCTGTTTTTATCAGAGGAGCTTTGTAATATAACTTTTAATTGGGGGTTGTGATGGCTTGGCTTTGCCTTTTTTACCCAGGATTACTTTTGCTGTCATGGATCTCTTCTTGTTCCATATGCATTTAAAGATTGTTTGCTCCAGTTCTGTGAAGAATGCTCTTGGAATTTTGATTGGGAATGTGTTAAATCTATATGTCAGTTTTGTAAGTATTGCTATTTGAGTATAGTGGTTCTGCCTCTCCAGGCACAGAGGATACGCTCCATTTTCTGATGTCCTCTTAATTTCCTTTTTCAGATTATTGTACTTTGCATTGTAGGGATCTTTCATTTCCTTGGGTTAATTCTTAAGTATTTAATTTTTCTTTGTGCTATTGTGAATGACATTTTCCCCTAATTTCTTTCTTAGTGAGTTCATTATTTGTGTACAGGAACACTGTTGATTTTTGTGTGTTGATTTTCTGTCCTGCTACACTACTTAATTTGGTTATTAATTCTCAGAGTTTTTTGGTGGATTTTGTTGATCTTCTATGTAGAAGATTATGTCATCTGCAACTAATGATAATTTGACTTGTTTTCCTATACATATTCCTTTTATTTCATTTTCTTGCCTAATTTCTCTTGCTAATGTTTTGTCTACCATATATTGAACAGGAATGATGATAGAGGACATCCTTGTCTTGTTCCTGACTTGGGAGTAAGCTTTCAATTTTTCCTCATTTTATTAAAATTTTGGCAATAGGTTTGTCATAAATGGCTTTTATTAGATTGAGATAAGTTCCTTCTATAAACATTACTCTGTGTTTTTTTTGTTTTTTTTTTAAATGAAAAGGTGTTGGGTTTTGTCAAAGGCTTTTTCCGCAGCTATAGAGACGATCAGATGATTTGGGGCCTTGCTTCTATTTATGTAATGTACTACATTTATTGATTTGCATATGATGAACCATCCTTACATTTCTGGGATGAGGCCTACTTGGTCATGATATATAATCTTTTTGATGATTTGTTGAATTCTGTTTGCCAGTATCTTGTTAAGGACTTTTGCATCTATATTTATGAGAGAAATTGATCTATAGTTCTCTTTTTTAAGTGGATCCTTGTCTGGTTTTGGAATCAGCATAATGGAAGCTTTCAGGAATGAGTTTTGGAGTACTCCTTCCTTTCAATTTCATGAAATAGCTTGAGGAGTGATAGTTTTAGAATTTCCCTGAAGTTTTTGTAGAATTCAGCAGTGAACCTGTCCAGACCTGGGCCTTTCTTAGTTTGTATGTTATTACTGCTTCAGTATCTTTGCCTTGTTATTAGATTATTTAGGAGTTTTAAATTTTGTTGGTTCAATATTGGTAATTCATATCTATCTAGAAATCTGTTTCTTCTCAATTCTATAATTTATTGGTGCAGAGGTTTGTGAAGTACTTACTAATAATATTTTTTATTTCATCAGTGTCAATCGTGATTTCACTTTTTTCATTTCTAAGTGCATTGACTGGGATCTTTTCTCTCCTTTTTTGTTAGATTGGCTGAGGGTTTGCCTATTTTGTTTATTTTCTCCTAGATTTATTAATTCTTTGGGTTTTTTTTTGGTCTCAATTTCGCTGATTTCTGCTCTGATTTTTATAATTTCCTTTCTTGCACTAGCTCTGGGTTTGGATTGTTATTGGTTTTCTAAGACCTCGGGGGCATCATTAGATTGTTTGTGGGCTCCCTCTGTTTTTGTGATGTGGACATTCACAGATATAAACTTCCCTGTTAGGAACGCTTTCATTGTGTTCCATAATTCTGGTATGTCATTTAATTCTAGAAACTGTCTCATTTCTTCCTTGATTTCTTCTGTAACTCATTGTTTAGTTAGGGAGTGTTTTGTTTAGTTTCCTTGTATTTGCAAACTTCTCTGTGTTTTCTTTTGTTGTTGATTTCTAACTTCATTTTCTATGGTCTGATAATATACGTATCTATTTGTTCAAAGGTTTTTTTCAACCCTGATATTTTTTTTTTATCTTGTTGATCTATCTATTTGTAATAGTAGGGTGTTGAAGGTTCCCGTTGTAATTGTGTTTATGTCTGTCTGGTTTTTTTGTCCAGTAGTATGTGTTTCATAAAGTTGGATACAGCATTGTTTGGTGTGTATATGTTAATATTTGTTACCACTTCCTGTCGGATTTTTCCCTTATCCAATGTGTAGTGACCTTCTTGCCCTTTTGTCTTGAAGTACACTTCATCTCCGTGTGATACCTATGCCTGATTTTTTGAGGTGTTTCTTTTGCGTGGAATATTGTTTTTCATCATTTGTTTTCTCATCTGTGAGTTTCTTTTTAGGTTAAATGTGTTTTTTGTTTTCAGCATGCTGTTGGATTTTGTTTCTTGATTCATTCTGCCAATTTGTGTCTTTTAATTGGAGAATAAAGACCATTGGTTTCTTACTCTTGCAATCAAAAAATGTCTAAGGGTGCCCCAAAGGGAGTGTGTATGGCTTACACTAGCAACACAAAAGACCGATGATTATCTAGGGAACTGTGAAGTTCATTATCTACAAGAAATGTATGTGTTCCTACTGTGTAGGAAACACTGTGCTAGATCCTGGAATTATCAAAGTGAATGATGTAATCTCTGGCCCCCAAAAGTCAGCACTGATTTGCAGACAAGTACAGGTAGCAGTAGACCTGGGGGGATATGCATCAGGGGTTTTGCCTCTGTGGTTTTATCTCCTTGGTTAAGGCCTAATTCTGTAGTCTGTATATTTTCACTGGCATTCTATTACTTCCGCTGGGTTGAAAATGGACCGTTATAGGAAAGGTGTTAAAAAACAGATTTCACAGTAGTTTTCCAACGGTGTTAATAATTAACCCTACCTAACAAAACTTACTTCTGCATAGTGAATTTCTCTCAAGTTTGGGGGTGAAATAAGGATGGTGGAAATGCATCAAAGGTTAAGAAACACCGATTGTGTGTCACCAGCAGTGTGCCGCCATCTCTGTGTCTCTTTCTTTGCAGGAGGCTTGTTTCAGTGGTAAGGCATCCAGGTGAGAAGAAATCTTTGGATTCTGTCTTCATGTAGCTATGTCAGATAGCCAGAGGAGCTCATGCTTTCCCATTTCAGGAAAACTTTGGTTAGTAGAGACAATATTGGTAACTGTGGCTATAGATTGGGCAGGAATTATTGCTCGTCCTGATTACTCTGCCCTCATATGAAAGTGAATCACTGTAGCAAGGTAAGAACCCCCCCAACATATGGCAGACCTGAAATGTTTTCATCAGCTCTTAGTAAAAAATTACCTGGTTTTTTGTTTGTTTGTTTTGTTTTTTTTAGAGATTTTCTTAGTTACTTTCTCATTGCTGGGACACAAAGCCCAATACCCACAATTTAAAGAGGGAAAGGTTTGTGTTGGCTCACAGTTTGTAGAGGTTTCAGTCCGTAGCAGGCTGGCTTCAAGACAGCCAGCATGGCAGAGGAGACTTGTTCATCGCATGGTGGGCAGGAAGCAGAGAGAAAGATCGAGGGAGGAACTGGAAGAGGTAGACCAAGCCACACTCCCAGTGACCCACCTCTTCCAGATCCCATTTCCTAACAAGAAGTCAACTATAAAACCCCTAATACAACCACCTTCCAAAAGCCCCATCTATAAGCAAATGAGGCTTTAGGGGGGATATTTTATTTATAAGCTGTAACAGAGATTATTACATTGAGATTTAGGTTGCATGTAAGTTTCATTTGTTCTCCATTTTGTGCTTCTACAACAGAATACCTGAGATTGGATAGCTTGTAATAAACAGAAATTTGTTATCTTATAGTTCTGAGGCTGAGAATCCAGTATCGGGGTGCTAGCATCTGGTGAGAGTCTTCTTTCTCAAGAAGAGACAGAGACAAGAAAGAGAAGAGACAAGAGACAGAGAGACTGAGGGAAAGATAGAGAAAGAGAGGGAGGGGGAGGGAGACAGAAAGACAGAAAGAGAGAGAGGAAGAAGAGGAGGAAGAGGAGGAGGAGGAAGGGGAAAAGGGAGCAGCCGCAGTAAATCCACTTTCCCTGGATCACAGCGTTAGTACATTCATGAGGGCAGGACCTTTACGACCTAAATAGTTCATTGTCCCGCCTTCCAGTATTGCTATAATGAAGGACATTCAAAACCATCTGTGAAATGCTTCTACGTTTACATCTCTCTCTTACAGCATGATTACTTTCTTAAAAATACTCTTCTTGAAACAGAAATGTCATGGTGAAAGAATTCATTTACATTTCTCAAGATTTATCCTCATTGTCCAGAAAAACCAGTAGAGGAAGACAAGTTACTAGCAAAACAATTTGAAATATCTGGTTTTCTACATCTTAAAAAACATACATCTTCTGAGAAGGAAAAGAACAAGGCATTAAAATTTGTTTTGATTTGATCTTTTCATAAGTATGACAGTAACGTGAAAATCTTTTATTTTTTTATTTACTTTTTAAAAATTTATTTTATTTTAATGGTACATTTTAGATGTACATAGTGATACCATTCATCATAGGGGATTTGTACCTGTACGTGACATATCTTGTTGCTTCTTTTTTTTCCCATTCCCCTCCCCTCCCTTCACCCCCTCTCTCCTCCCTTCACCCTCTAAATCTTTATTGTTTTCAGCGTCAGATGCTGTTTCTGGAGATAAAACTTCCCGTTCTGAGAAAATTAAGCTATCATGTATATCGTTGCCACTTTGTTAGTTAAAGCACATTTATTCAACACTCTTTATTTAAGTTGGAGGCACAGTTTGTTTTTACCAAGGGCAGTGTGTCCGCCATTGCTCATTAGAAGGCACATACTTTATTAATAGCCAGATTAGTTTTGGTCTGAATTTTATGTTCTTGATTTCTAGATAAACCAGTCATTGTTTATCAACAAAATGGTAACTCAGTAGACTGCACATGGACTCATTTGGTGGAAACAGAATTGTTCATTGAGCAGGGACCTCAT
Source organism: Hystrix cristata (assembly GCA_004026905.1). Taxonomy (NCBI): domain Eukaryota; kingdom Metazoa; phylum Chordata; class Mammalia; order Rodentia; family Hystricidae; genus Hystrix; species Hystrix cristata. The sequence continues at coordinate 60,956 of PVJO010003165.1, read as the reverse complement.
TTGTTTTATATAAATCAATGCTCATTTTTATTCTTTACATGTTATTGACAAGTATTATGTGAAATTGCTTGACATTAATGTATTAATGTTTTATACAAATTTGAAAAATGTCAGCCCCCTAGTAGACACTCAATTTCTGCTCATTGATTAACTCAGCACAATGTATTTGCCCTTCAACACATGGTTAAAGGATGTATGTTTATTAGTTATGAAGAGATTTGCAAAATTTGCAGAGAAAATAGAATTCATCTATTGTTGTACATGTTTTAAATGGCTTACATGATGAATAATATGGATCAAGCATTAATTGTCACATTATGGCCTCAAAGCAAGACTACAATTTCCTCTCTTAACCCTTGTCTGTGGAATTTAGCTTCTTTAAAAATGTGGAGAAAGAAAATTATATCCTACACTTGCAAGCCAAAATGGTAACAATATTTTCCCGTTTTGTATCTAAACTCCTTCACAGAAAAATATCATGGGATTCATTTTGAAAAACTTTAAAAAGAAACAAACAAAAAAATGAATCGCGATGATGAACATAACACTATGTCTGCTCCAGGAACACACAAAGCCACGAGCCCACCAGTGGGGATAATTTCTCTTCCCTGCTCCCTCCTTGGTGCCATCAGCTTGTACATGACAGGAACAGTAGTCACAGGGAATTCTTTTGGAAGAGATGGTGAAGGTCTAGATGAAAAATCTGTTTATTAATCTCTGATGGGTCTAGGTTCTGCTGGAAGACGTCGACGTAGAAGATACCTCTTGTACACCTGACTCTGGTTTCTTGACTAAGCTTCAGTCTGTGATGCCCCCTGACCTTGTCTTTATTAGTACCCTTGACACCAATTTAGCCGATCATATGTCATGTGTGGTGGGATGAGTTAGCTCTAGAATGAGTCCTGAATTTAAATATCACCACCACCATTTAGTACTTCTAGAACTCATAACAACTTACTTATTTCTCTCAACCTTAATTTTTTTCTTTATTCTCATTTGAAAGCTTTATATAAGAATTAAATGAGCTAACAGAGCTGATGTGCCTAGCACAAGGCCTTACATGAAGCACGAAGTAGGTATTAGCTGCAGTTACTGTAATTACTATCATGGTCTTTACCATCATTGTCTTTAACAACCAGAGCACTTCTTAGCCCTTAGTCCCAAATGAGTAAGGAATCTATTTAAACTCCTCCCTGGGCCTTTGCCCCTACATCTTACTGTATGCTTCAACTGATGGACTGCTCCACAGCTACTCATTGCCTTGTAACAAATCACCATAACACTTACTGGCTTGAAATAACAAGTGTTGATGAGCTCATAGTTTCTGTGGATCAGAAATCCAACAACAGTTTCATTGGGTCATTCCAGTTCAAGGTTTCCTGTAAAGTTATTGTCAAGCTGCTGGCCAGAGTGATAGTCTTTAAAGATCTGAATATGACCAGATGATCGTCCTCTAAGCTCCCTTACGAGCCTCTTGAGGAGAAGCTTCAGGTGCTTGCCATATAGGGCTGTCCATGACATGGCTTCTCTTTGAACAAGCGATGGGTGCATGAGGAAGAGAGAGAGATAAAGAGCAACAGAAAGACTGACTTGGTTGTGTAATCTAATCTCACAATAACCAACATCCCGTTTATTGTTTCAGCACTGGTAGGAAATTCCTATTGTTTCAGTGTAGGAAATGACAACGCAGGGAGCAGAGGCTAGAGATAGAGATTCTTGGGAGCCACCTTGGAGGCGTGGAGGCAGCTACACGTAGCTATAGCTTTTGAGAAAGTGAGTCTTTTTGCAGACTGTGATCAGTTTATCTGTAACTGAACAGAGCCGTTGCCCAGATCTAAAGTATATCCTAGTAGTGAGGCTGGGGATTGACATGATAGCCAAGCAGCAGAGTGTGTGCCTAGCGTGTGTGGTAGGCAATCCCTAGCATGGGGCGGGGGGAGAATATGCATCTTCTAATACATTCTTATCATGTGTAATTTACTCTCACTTTACACCTCACATTTTATACTGAGCAGTACATTTATGTGTGGGAAAACTCACTGGTATATAAAAACAGAATAATTCACCATCTCTTTCTACTGTGTGACACGCAGTGAGATATAACTTCACTGCTCTGTTAGAATATTCTCTTCTCTGTGGAGGGCCATGTTTTAGAAAAGTCACTCTTTTAGGTTTTTCCACAAAAATAAAAACCTATCTCTGTGAAGTTTGTCAAGTAAAATGGACACAAATACGGCTCAAGACTAGAGGAAAAAAGAAGTGATACTATAATCTCAGTTGGTTAAAAAAAAAAGGTAGAATAAAATTATAGCAAAAATGCTTGGGAAAAATGTGTTACTGTTTAGGAGGGAAATGGGAAAAACCAGAGGATAAAATACAGAGCAGAAAGTTTAGAGATCCCAGTGGGGAAACAAGACACAACCTCAGTGAATTTTTATGCAAAGTATTTTCATTGTTTTGAGTCCCACCTCAAGGTGAACCAGGTATGCAGAGCTTTAGGGCACTGTAGAGAGAAGTCTTTTGAAATGAACTCTCTGGAGTCTCATGAACTTCGGCGTTTTCCAACCTAAGTGACAACGAGAGAATATGAACTCCTGATGTGGCTGCCACAGGAAGATCAGACTCCTACCATTTTTTTTCTCAACCATTTCCTCAAGAAAAAGACTAGGAATTGATAGTACTAAGTTGATAAGTCTAAGTAAGCCTTTAGGCAAAGCAGATGGTACTATTTTTTTTTTTAATGTGCAAACCAATCTCAGGTTTCTTCAGCCAGAAAGCATATGTATTACTTTGAAGGGGTTTTAAAGTCCTAAGCAAAAGTGTGTAGTTCTTGAGAGTTATACAGAAGCAGTTTGGATTTTGGCTCTGATCCTCACTAACTGAGGAATTTTAGGAGTTTACCTGGTCTCTCTCAAAACTTTCATTTCCTCATATGTACATCACAAATGAACCCTGACACTTAGTAGATGCTTTGTAAATTTTGACTGTTATCAATAGTGGACTTTCCTTCAAAAGAATTTGGTGCTCATATTTTTAGGAGTTAAGTTCTAAATGGAAGAAGACACTGTAATGAAGTTACCTTTTGTTTAGGAGAAATGAAAAATAATCTCAATCCTCCTTTATCTGCATTGATGCAATTAATGCTCAGTAAATTCCTTTGGATTGATTAGTTTTTGACTACATATGAACATCCTAATTATGTCTTGACTCTTGATCTTGGGGTGCTAGTTACTCAAACTGCATGCAGTTTGAAGACAGGATCATTATTCTTTAATTTATCCCTAGATTTTCCTAGAACAGTGCTTTGTATGTAGGAAGTGCTCAAGAAATGGCTGTTACTTTAAATTGAGGAATATGTAAGGCCATGCATGCATGCGATTATTTGGGAACTTAGATCTTCAAAAAAGACTACAATAACCTAATGAAGTCATTAATGGATTATTTAATTTTTAAATTTGATAATTTGTTTAGACCCGGTGATCTTTCTCTGCTCATTGGCACCCTTCCCAGAAAAAGGAGAGGAAATAGGGTTGATATGCAAATCTGTGAATCCTTACACCCACGTAATTTCTAAGTCTAAGGAAAGACTATGGAATTGTATCAAAAGTGGTTGCTTTTCCTTATCTACAGCATCTGTTTCCAGTGGTATGTGATAATCCAGGTTCCAGACCGCATCAGTTGTGTAAGGAAATCTTGTTCGGGCTCCCCTTGTGCATGTAGAATGTGGCACTAGTTCCAGTGGTTTGTGGATCTGAGACACTTTCACCTGTTTGGTTGGGTTACTGTGAGCTGATGACAATAATTGATACCTACCTCTCAAATGCCACAGTGTGTCTGTCAAATGCATACTTTTTCTTCTGTGGGAGGGTTTGTGAAGTCTTTGCCAAGTTTTAAAAGATCTACTGGGTGTTTGTTCTTCCCAGATACAAAGCAGAGCTTTGGTCGAACAACAAATTACTTTGCCAAAATTCTATATACGTGTGTCCGTATAGTGTGTTACTTTATTTTTATATGGCATAGTTTTATTTTAAAATCTGTGTAATTACTCTACTGTTGATTTAATTTATAAATGCCACATAAAAATATGAGGACAAAGTTAGCAGGCATTCAATAATTATGAATTGAGTAACTGTGACGTCCTGGTACCTGCAAACTATGTGGATTATGTAAAAATGGAGAAAACATTGGTCCTCATCCCAGAGAGTTTCCAAGGCCAGAAAAACATAAACAAACTGTTGTGTAACCCAAACTTCAGCTGCAGGTCATCTCACCTGAAGTAGTGTGTGTTTGGTGTCCTGATTAGGTGAAAAGTTGCTCTGCGTGGCCTTCGATTATAAGAAATACTGGCTTTATCAGAAGTAGGGATTCTGCTGTGAAACAGCAAATGTTCACATGAATGTAGAAGTACATTTTGTAATGTACTTCTACATTAAGCTAATACAGAAAGTATGTTCTGCTTTCTTTACTAAGTATACGGGAGAAATAAAACACTCATATTGCCTTACCCTTGTGGGACATTTTATAGTTTTCAAGGGTTTTCAACTTCTTTTTTTCTCTTGAACTTCACATCAGCTTTCTACATGAGGCTGTGAAGACGTATTAGAGATGAAGACATCGGGGCTCAGGAGATTCCGTCGACCAGACTATGTCTGACTTGGCTTTCAGAGTTCTTCCTCGTTAATTCCCCGGAGTTGCTGAGCCAACAGTCTATCTGTAACACAGGCCGGAAAATAGCTCAGCCTTAGCACCTTCTGTCTGGTTTGGTTAACAGTTAATGCAGATTATTAGTTAAAAATTGCTCATTTTAATTCAGTATTACATTTCTGAATGGGAATCGGTTATTTCTCAGCAATAGTCTTGAAGGAGTGTTCACAAGCTGTGTCATATCCCTTCTCAGGCAGTGACTGTGGCGATGTGGCTGTTCCGGTAAACACTGAAAACACAACTGAGGCCGACATGAATGGTTGTGAGCGGCTGTGGCTTTTAGAAACCTTGAGACTCTGAGACTCTATGAGAATGTTTTCTATTGAGTAGCACTTTCTAAACCTTAGAAGAGGGATTCCTTTGTCAGTGTGTTGCTCTGCTTGGGATTATGTTAGTGCCTGTTCTGAGTAACAGGCTTTGATGCTTCCCTTATTCATTCCTTAACCGAAGCTAACCCACTCTCAGCACCACTTTCGGCCTCAAGATTAAGCCGGTGATCATGGCAGTTGTAGCACTTATGGGTATTATACTCTGGTGAAAGAATGGGCTGTTAAAACGCAACCCGACTCTCACTGATCTAACTCATTGCGGATTGTGCTAGTTATAAGAAAGAAACTGAATATGATCAAAATGAAGAAGGCTGGTTTATTTCAAAGGATGGCTAAGCAAAACCTCTCAGATATCGTGTCTAACTGAGAGTAGAAGATGGACTAACACCTCTGAAAGAATGTTCTAGGCTACAGGACCACAGGAACCAGAATCCTGAGAAAGAAAAATAGCATTGAGTCTCCTACTGTGGTCATTAGCACTAGACTATAACAAGGGAAGGGGACAATGAGATAAAAATGGAACCAGGCAGGGTCTAGATTATGCCAGAGATCGAGGTCTTTATAATGTGTCCGACTTCTAAGTGCGGTGGGAACCTGTTAAATGATTGTATGCAGGGCCTCATAGTAATCAAACGATGTTTCTAAACTATTATTGTGTTTGACATGGGTGGAAGAGGTAGGTTGGAGATCGGTTTGTAGGTGCTGTGACAATCTAGCAGAGAGATGATGATGGGGGGGAGGTTGTCGAGAGTTCCACTCGGGAAATGTTGCCTTTGAGGTGCCCAAGAGACATCTAAGCAGAGGGATGTGCTGTATATAAAGTGTAGATCTCAGAGATGTCTGAGTAGGAGAAAAATGTTCTGGAGCTTTGAGCAAGTTATGTGATGTGCAAATCTGTCAGATATAAATTAAGAAGATGGGCTAGAATCAAATGTTGAGTGACTCTACTTTCAAAAACATGATACGGATTAAGGAGATCAAATACATAAAATTGAGAAGGAAAGTCCTTGGTATGAGAAGGGGAGGAAGAGAGAGTGGTGCTATCTGAGAAAAGCGTGTTTTCAGAAGAGAGCGATGGACAGATTCTGTTGAGAAATCTGCAATACTGGCAGAGACATTGGCAGGTGGGCTAGTCTCAACCTGGTTGCATCCCTCAAGGAGCAGAATTACTTTCTTCATTGATCTTTGATACGGTTCTGGTCATCTTACTTCACTGCGATTCACAGGCAGGAATCTGAAGTCCCACCAAACATGCAGCAAGTGACTCCCAACCATCTCTCTACCCCTATGTCTGGTTTTCACCATAGATGGGCTTAGAGAAATTGCGAAGATATTTATTGTGTGTCTTATAATAATGAGAAGGAATGCTATTCAAAGAGTAACTGAAGTGATCTTATGCTTAGATGTGGGCTTGGATTTAAATTAAACAAAAACCTGTGGAGTCTCTTGATTTGCCAGGACTCCCTTTAGAGTTTAGTAATTAATCTGTGACATCTTATTTCTTAGGGGAGTTTCGAACTAAGAATCAGAGATTTAGATTTAAGTCTCAGCTCCATTAGTTTAGTAGTTACTCATATGTGGGCATGTTATGTAACCAGACTGAGCCCTCATTTTCGTTATCATGAAAAACATGATGGAGTGCTTGCAAAGGTTAAAATGATGTGACCTAAAACACAGAAGAGGCAAGCAATGAATGGCATCTCATTTTTATTCGACATAGTATATGAGGAGTGAGCGCTGGTCAAATGCAATTGTATAGAAAAATAATTCTTTACCTGTAAAGTATAAGCGAGTCGATGTGTTTAGGGTGCACTCCTGATTTTTGTCAGCTTTTTAATTTTAGATGCACCATCTTTTTGGTACAGATCTATTTACTATCCATGAGTTGTGGGCGTCTTGGTGGGAGGCCAGGAAAGATGCCGGCTAGCAAGGCTTAGGCAAAGAGCAGATGTGACACGCAGGCGACCGGTGGTGGAAGCTGAGCAGGCAGCTGCTGCCAGGATGAAGTCCAGGGAGGCCGGGTGGGGCGGCGGGGGGGGGGTGTGTTATCCACAAAGCCAGGGCAGTGAGCTGTCTCTGAGAAGCTCGACACAGAGTGCTGCAGGATGACTCAGAAATGTCTGCAGAGTTTCAGAAATATTCCTTTCTTGCTTTGGAATAGGGCAGACTAGGATGAGGTTGGCCTGTATTCAGGAGATACACTTTGTATGAGAAAAAGAGCGGAAGAAAACGCTTCCCGGTATTTCAGTGGACATCTTGCAGCTCTGTCCTTCACCTTCCCTCATCCCTTGTCCCCTTACAGAGAGGAAAACAGATATCCGTGAAGCTTCACAGTCTGCTTCTCTGTTGTGTCTGCTAGAGGGATGCTAAAGCAGGAGCTCGTTTTCTGTTACTTTAATTATGAGTTTAAGTCTCACATGGGGTGCTGTATTCTTTTCCTTTTAAAAATATTTCTGGGTTATATCTCCATCCATGAAACTTACTTTTTATGTTATTGTACTATTTTAATGAAAGCTGGTTAGACAGACTTAGCCATCATTTATTGGACACTTAAAATCAATCTCTATAATAGACTGTCCTCATGCATTTTATCATTTAGTGCAAATCTTTGAGAAAGTGGGTGTTATTCCTCTTTTGCTAGCACTGAGCTTTAAAGAGGTGGCTAGTTTCTCAGTTTACTACAGTTAGAATGGAATGAGACCACGATTGCAGCATAGGTTCATTGGTCTGCGCAGGCCTTGCTTGAAACCCTGAAGCAGAAAACAGTTCCCATTCCTTAGTAAGATCAGCGCATCCTTCTTCTCTGTCCTATTTATAAGTGAACAGATGCTCTCCGCCCTCTTTATTGAGCATTTTTTTAATCCCCCAAAGTAGAAGGAAGGGAAGGAAAAGGGCATATATGAGTACAGACCACATAACCAGGTACCATATTTCTTTGCAAACTTTTTCTCATGATCCTTACAAAAAAATATAAAATGAGTGTTTTTATATCTGTCTTGCAAATTAGGAAACTATTGAGAGAAGTTGAGGAGCTCGGTAAGTTAATCCTTTTCATTTATTTACTTTTTTCTATAATATCCATCAGTTTGCTAGAAACTAGGCCATCCTGGATTACAAAGAAGACTAAGACCTGGTGTCTATTCTCAAGAGCTTCGTAGTTTACTGGAGAAGACAAAGAGACAATTATAATAAAACACAGTATGTAGCCACATAGGAGTATGTTTGATATTGTATGTGAGCATGGAGGGGATTGTACTCTAATTTAAAAGAAACCGAAGAAGGCTGCTAACATAATTAGCCCTTTGTCTTTCCAAAACTTAACTCTGCCCATGACAACATTGACAACATGGTACTTTCCAAAATTTGTGCAGACTACACTGAAGTAGTCTGAGGAATGGTAAAAGTCTAGTTTGTGCAGAAAAAAAAAAAGAAAAATTTAGGTTCTATTTCATTTACTTTTTGTGTCACTGGGTTTTTTTTTAAACATCAGCCATTAATTGTCAGGAGCACCATTATTGTTTATCCATTTTCCATGGGTTCCAGTGCAAGCCTGAAATGAAAGAGATTTGTACAAACTGGTTTCATCTAGCAAACGGTGAAGGGCAGAGAGGAAAACAGGCCAGAGTCTAGCAGCACACCACACCACCCCACTGACTAGAATTCTGGTTAAAGCACCTCTTATCCCATTTCTCAGCATTTGTCTATTTGTCCTGAGAAGTGTGAACTCCTATCTCCTAGTCTTTTTCTCCCAAAAGAGGACTCTTATTTAAAGGAAGAAACCCAAAAAGAACATGAACATTAAAAGGTGGGAATCCTTCTGGGAAGAGATTTTCTTTCTTATTCAGATGTTTATACATTGATCTATGTGGATGGAGGACTCTTTCCACTTTTTTAGCCATAATTAATTTCTTTTTAATAGGCATAGCTCCAGCGAACACTCTTAGCCTTGTTATATGTCATCTTTTCTTTCTCTGTTTTACACAATTTTTATTCCTTAAAGTCTTATGCAGCTTTTAAAATTCACAATTTAAAACTTTCCAAATAAAGACATTTTCTGACCAGTTGTCGGAAGTTGTCTACTGCCTTGAGTTTCAACATGAGAGAGAATATCAATTTGGTTTTTGGAAGTGATGGGTGTAGAGACCTGCCTGATGCAAGCCATGAGATATCAGATTTTACCGTACTGTAGTTAGACTTTCAGTCTATTGTACAGTGATGCGGTGTGGTACATGCAGAGTGATAAATTTCTGAGGATTTAAAATAATTTAGAGATTTTAGTGGAACCATACATAGTACTGAGTTTAGTTTTATTGAAGTAATATCATTTAAAAAGTAGTTATTTTAATTTATTCTAATCTGAATAGTTATCATTTTATTAAATAATCTGTTTTTCAGGATTCTCTTGTTACATATTGTCTTGTTGGTAAAGAATCTGTGTTTCAGAACTTTATATCTTATGGTAGTTTATTTGTTTGGTAAAATCTGAAGAACTAATATGGTCAGAATTTTAGCCTAATGACATTTATTTGATTGTCAGCTGATGATATTTCCTTTTGTTGTTATTTGGCTTCTTTCAGAAGTCATCATCTGGTAGAAATTATTAAAATTACCCCCAATTACTTGTCATTAATATATTTATAATATCAAAATCATCGATTTAGATTTTTTGATAACTTAGGGCATTTCTAAGTCATTAGTTTTATTGAGATTACTCTCTTTAGGAAATAGCTTAAAGTCACTTAAAATTGAAAATATTAAATATTTTAAATTATTGTAATATATGCCTATCATCTGGAGATTAGTAATCAAAAAACTCTGTTTTTAGTTAATTTTAATTAAAAACATTTCTACTCAAAATGCTGTCCAATACCCAAATAATTGCTTATATTGCAAATGGTTATTTTTCGCTAAGGACAAAATAGCTGAGACCATAAATTATGATGGCAGGCACATGGACTGCTGACAGAACTATATAAAATATTATTTTCATCCACATGTCAGTCCTGGTACATTTATCTCTACATTAATTCCTTGGGGGACCCTGTGTAAGTTATAGTTTATAAAGCATTCCTGCCATGCTGAGCTCCGTCAGCTTACCTTTTCCTTGCTGGCCATGTCCTTTGAAAGAATAGACAGAACTGAGAGTTATGTCTAGCCGCATCTCAGTAAGTAGTGCCAAAATAGTTGCAGAGAATCTAAGTATAAATAGCTGTTAACTGATTTCATTCAAATTGGATATTTCATAATCTTACATCTGAAAAGTTGAAAGGTAATTAATAAAAGTACATAGAAATCGTGTCTGTAAATATATGATCATTTTGTATCCTTTATATGCTGTTTCATAGATTCCTGATCCAAAAAGGACATTAGCATCAATGACATGATTGATCGAGTAGCTTATATTGTTTAGCAGCTCATTACAAATAACACACTTTGCCAGTAGACACATTTTCTTCCTATATGTACCATGTACAATGGTTTTGGTCTTGCCTTAGTATCTCTTTGTACTGTAAGATATTATTTCTTTCCAGCAACACATTAAAGATATTTAAATAAACATTTCTTAAATGGATAGGCCTCACAACCAAGCACATTAGGAAATTGAAGATTTATTTTTATTTACTTCCAGAACATTTTATAGAAAATAGAAATGTCCAAGGAAACAAAGGGCACTAATGGATTATGCATAGTCTTTAAATAGTTTTGCTGTCTCCTCCAAAAATAATAGTCCAGGAGATAGAATAGTTTGGCCTATTGGCCAATTTAGTTTGGCCTAAATTGAAAAATAGGCCTAGCACATTGTAGTTTGTGTTCGATTTTTCTCATCTAAATATGTTACATTGTTTAGAGAACACAGCACTTTGGTTATAACTTCTTTGAGTATTTCCTTTTTCTTTTACTTTTCAACAAAATAAAAATGAAGAAAAATGTGTTGCCATTCGTATTTATTTTTTATTTTTCTTCAATTCAACATTGAAATATTAGATACAAAAAAGTCAACTACTTTTAATACAAGTTCTGTATTTTGAAAATGAGTATGTTTGCATATTTTATAGTAGTTACACTTTATATGTTTATTTATAGGACATTCCATTCCAAATAGATATCAGTGAGGCAGCTTTTACAATTTGACACATTGCAGAAACTTAACCAATTACAGTATCAATGTTGCTGGAATAACATGGGGATGATTTGGTAATAACCTGATTTATCACCTCATAGAGCACAAGGCTTCAAAGTAGAAGAAATACTCTGCTACTTGAGGAAATAAGATGTGTAAGAGACCTCCTGCTTTCAAAGAGCTTGTAACCTGTAGAAGAAACAAGATAAGTACATAAAGCCATAAAATGCAAGATGGGAGAGGCCAATAGTCTACAAACAGTACATATAAGCTTTGGGGTAGAGAAGAAAAAAGCATTAAAAGTGGTTTGAAATTGAGAATTTTTTGTGTGGATGAATATTTTACTTAAGAGACATATAAAAAGCCAAATACAGAAAACTACACATTCTTTGTCTCATGGCCCCTCTTTTTTTTTTTTTTTTTTTTTTAAGCTGGGGATTGAACTCAGGGCCTTGTGCTTGCAAGGCAAGCACGCTAACTACTGAGCTAAATCCCCAGCCCCTCATGGCCCCTCTTTTTAGGGGCGGAACTATTTGGGTCATTAAATACACGTGCCTAGTTATTTTTCACTCAAGTTAGATACACCTTTATTAAAGCTAACCTAATAACTGAATAAGAATATTTCAAAATTAAATCTTTGGGAAACATTTTTGACATAACATTGAAAGTCAACAAAGATGAAAATTTCACTTGATCTGCTACTCTGTTTCTCTGTCAATTAGAGTGGATTGTAATTGTGTTTTTTGCACTTGTAGCCATACTCTTTCAAAGTATGTAAATATTTCAGATTATTGTTTGGAATTATATTTGTTTTTTAAAAGACTGGTGCATGCCTGTGTTCTAAATAAGTTATGAAAAATATTTTAGGCCCAAATATTTTAATTCATAAAGAACATAGTGGTAGATAATTTTGTATGTGTAAATATTCATTAGTAATGAGTGTGTGGTATCTTTCATTCAGTAGTACCAAATGCAAAGCACATGTGGTTGTCTGTCATTGTTCCATTGCCAAAATTATGATGTGATTCTGATTTAACCTGGTTTGTACTTCTGGTTTGGAGTCTAAGGGACTCCAAATGATTCTTCAGACTTGCTCAGCACCCTTCTGGGTCCTGGGAAGTTCTATGTTACCATCGCTATGATCCCAGATTCTGGTGACAGGCTGCCTGGGTTCAAATCCTACTTGTTATCTTTGTGACCTTAGGCAGGTCGTTTTACCTGTTTGCCACCTACAAAATAGGTATATTATCTTACATATCTCATAGAGCTGCTGTGAGGCTATCCTAAGATGATACAGGTAAAAAATGAGCTGTTATAGTATTTGGCAAACACTGAGCACTCAGTTACTGACCATTTAAAAATAACCTACATACAAGCCATATACGAATATAAAAATATTTCCGAAACCATTCTTTCTACCACATTTAAAATGCTCCCTTTAGGTTTTTACACATAGTAAAAGGAGATGACGTATTCATTCTATTACATTTATAGGATAATTTTTGGAGCCTTAGTAGGGCATCCAATGATGTGTCAATTTCTGGCACAAAATTGTAGTGTATGCGTAATACTGTCCCAACCAAAGTGCGCAGTCCTGTTTCTTAACAACTCGTTACTCAGTGTTCCTTTCCTATCATATGTGAATGATAGCAATTACAAACATTTGGAGAAATACCTAATTCGAGTCCAAATCTCAGTGTTTCCTGAAAATGCCTACTATGTAATGGATAATAAATCAAATCTGTCCAGGTTTTAATGTCTGTCAGCGAGCACCGCGGATGGGCAGCCGTGTTCTAGACCGTCCTGCCTCAGTGATCAGTACCAATTCACTGAAGCATCTCAGCTGACCCCGAAACCCAGCCTGAAGGATTCCCATGGGTTCTTTTCCATGAACACACGCAAAAGCTCAAGGAAAGGAAATTGGGTGCACGTGTCTGTTTACACACACGCGCATACAAACAGGTCTGGTGGTTGGCAGTTAGCCCCAGACTCAATTTGCAGGTACAGAAATAAAGCACTCAAACACCAGGAAATCTCGACAAGGCAAATTTACTTCTGCAAAAGGGTACAAGCACATGCTAGGGCAAGGAAGCAAGCACAGGGGTAGCAGCAACAGGGTCCTTTCATATCCTAATGCTTGAGGAGTAGCTGACCTTTTCTTCCCCCATTGGCAGGGTTGAAGGTTCATAATCTATCCCGATTAGCTAATCTAGGGTGGGCCTGCAGGGTTGCTGGGCAGGTTTGCTAAAGGTGATGGGGGGCGCTGGGAACTAAAAGTCCTTGGCAAGAGGTGTTCCCAGGGTCCAAGCCACAGAGATTCCTTATAACTGTAACAACTGGTGCAAGGGGTAGCCTAGGGTGAACTAAAGTTTAAGATAGAAGCGCTCCTGTTTATACCCTTTGATAGAAAAAGTAGGGCTACAGTTTCTCACGTGGTCTGTTTTACTTTGGGCACTAGGAACACCACATCAGATAACCCCTTGGCGTCATAACCGATCATTCCTTGTGACCTCTGTTTGGAGAGAGACTGTGATCTTTGCTGAATTTAGGATTAATTGTACCAACCGAAGGAACCTCTCTGAAATCTGAAATGTAGGCTTGGTCATTAGTTCATTTTGCATTCTGTGAGGACTATATTTGGTATCATTAACAGCTGTTTGCATGAAGTGTTCAGCACTAAAACATGACTGGTGAACACTCAGAATTTTATTTCGTGGTATTGCTTGCAATTATGGAGATGTTGATAGAACAATTTTCATCTCATCTAAACTCTAAAGTGAGAAATAAAGTGGTCTATAATATGCGTGTCCCCTCTATTTGAGATTTGCTAATTTTCTCGCTTTTTATTTATTTTTTTTATCTTATGGAGGAAAAGAAATTTCTGTTTCAGTGGATGTTTCCCTGAATACACATTGTGATCATTTACCATTTCCTAAGTGATTCATGTGACAATCTTGTTTTAGAATATTTCCACTGAAAGGCAGGCCCTGGGATTTCTGTGCTGATTTAAAAAAAGCGTTCTGATGACTTCTTGACAAATTACCTTAATCAGGTTCCTTGGAATTTAGCAAAGTGGAGTTAGGAGGCTTACCTTCAAAATATTAACCTATTTATAATTACATTGTCGTTGACCTGCTGTCACTATGGTGGCCGCCTTGGCCAGTAAGCGGGGGTGATGGAATAAGGTGCCCTAGTGTCAGGAAGTCTGAATGAATCTGGTATGGTAGATGAGTAGGGTAAAAAGAACTGTCAGCCCTAAAAAATAAAAATAAGTGAGAAAAAGGAAGGGATGGAGGCAGAGAGAGAAAATTCTTGGCTTCTAGCATTTACCATGGTAGCAATCCTCCCACCACGGTTATTTTCAGACTACCAGCATGCTTTCACTAGGTGGTAGAGTTACGAAAAGATGCACACAATATATATCAATGGGACAGCCCAAATGGATTTCTCCTTAGTGGACTGGAGATTAGTTGAATCTGTTTTACCCTTTTCTCCCCACTGGATTAGATACTATAGTAAAATGCATGGTATGAAATCACTGATATATCTTTGCCCTTGTTAGAATAAAAACTAAGGCCTCTGGGATTATCTTAATGATCTGTGCTTTTGATCTATATATGTAGAAAGAATAAGCTGAAACAAAAAAAGAAGGAGGAGATGAGCAATTTTGCTCTTAGGCTGATAGCTCAGTGGACTGTGTAGGAGTGAAAAGTCCAAGTACTTGTCTGCACTGGCAACAGATATCTTAGAGATTTTGGACAATGCACTACAGTTAGTAGTTCAACGTTCATCAGTACTTAAATGCCTGCTGTGTGTCAGCAGTGGAAGGTAGGAAGGTGAATGAGCAAATACTTTGCCTTAAAAGAGCTTGTAGGGAAAGAGAAAAAAAAAAAGGCAATGATAATAACGTGAGATATGAGCTGGCATGGAGCTGAAGAAACCCACGGGAGGGAATAGGAGGATGATCTTGCAGAGTCCTGGAAGGCATCTGGGAAGAGGAAGTACGTGCCACACATAGACAGAAGGCTGGAGTGGAGGGAGTAAAGGGTGGTTAGATGAGAAGTGTGTTTGTTTCTTTTTTTTAAATTTTATTTTAATGGTACATTTTAGATGTACATAGTGATAACATTCATCATAGGGAATTTGTACCTGTACATGACATATCTTGTTGCTTCTTTTTTTCCCATTCCCCTCCCCTCACCCCCTCCTCCCTCCCTATTTACAAAAACTTTGTTTCCATCCTTTCCTTCCATTTCTTGTTTCTCTTGTCCCTCTGTTCCTTTCCCCCTCTCTTGTTCCCTTTCCCATTTGGACATTTTCTTCCCTTTCCCAACCTAATACATTTTAGTCTTTATTTACACTTCGGTTTCTTACACCAGAGAAACTATGTAGTATTTAAACATGTGTGTCCAATTTATTTCACTTAAGAGTATGGTCTCGAGATGCATCCATTTACCTAGGAATATCTCAAGCTTATCATTCTTTATGGCAGAGTAGTACTCCATTGTATTAAAAAACCACATTTTCTTTATTCATTCTGCTGTTGATGGGAATTTGGGCCTTTTCCAAGATTTGGCTATTACAAACTTGCTGCTACAAACATGGATGTGCATATATCACTGCGGTATGATGCTTTTAATTCTCTTGGGAAGATACCAAGAAGGGGAATAGCTGGGTCAAATGGAATCTCTAGTCCTAGTTCCCTGAGGAATCTCCATACTGATTTCCATAGCGGTTGCACCAATCTACATTCCCACCAACAGTGGAGAAGGGTTCCTTTTTCTCCACAGCCCCTCTAGCATTTGTTATTGGCTGATTTGTTTATAATAGCCATTCTTTCTGGAGTAAGGTGGAAACTCAGGATCATTTTAATTTGCATCTCTTGAATGACCAGTGATGTTGAACATTTTTTCATATGTCTATCTGCTGTTTCTAAGAAGTGTGTTTGTTTCATTCTAGATTTTGAGGTTCCTTCTTTCATCATTAAGTATGATGTTTGTTTTAGGTTTTCTGTTTTTTTTTAAGAACCCTTCACCATATTAAAAATAAATTTCTATTCTTAATTTGCGAACAGGTTTAATCATCAAAACATGAATTTTTTCTGCAGCTATTAAAACATTTGCATTTTCCCATTTTCTGTATTAATGAGGGGGATTACAATAATAGGGTTTCAGATATTAGACCAACATTACCAACATTATGTTTCTGGAGAAAATATGCACATATCTACCAATATGGGGATGTTTGTGATTTTTTGAGACTACATTAATGCTAAAGATTGTCCTTTCTTATAATCCTTGTGATATCAAGGTTATTATGACCACATAAAATGCCTCAGTAATTAGTTCATTTTGCACAGCGTGCATAATCTAACACAAACACAAACTCTTTCTTGGAAGAGTTTGTGTTAGATTATTATGGTTTATTCCTTAAATATTTGGGAGAATTCACCAGTGACACCATCTTGGACTGAGTTTCTATTCTCAAATTGTTTTTGTTTATTGGTTCTATTTATTTAAAAGAATTCTTCAGATTTTATATTCTTCTCACTTAAGTTACAGTTTTTTCAAGAAATTTGTTTATTCATGTTACTGTCAAGTAAGTCTTATCTTCTGACACCTGTAAGAGTTCTATTAAGGTTCTTTTTGTTTTACACCTGATATTTATAGGCTTTTTCATAATAAGTCTTGCTAGAGTTGTTTGTTTGTTTGTTTGTTTGTTTGTTTTCTGGGATTGACCCAGGATCTTCACCGTGAGCTACAGCTGCAGCCCTTTTCATTTATTGTTGACCCGAGGTCCCTCTAAGTCACAAAGGTTCCCAGGCTGCCCTGGAATGTATGACTCTCCTGCCTTCGTCACCCAGAATACTGGGATTATAGGCTTGCACAAATACTCTAGGTTTGTTAGAGGTTTTCAACTCATTTTCCTCAATAACAAATTTTTGTGTCTATTTAGATAGTCATACACTTTTTGTCCTTGCTTTTATTTATGTGGTATATTGCATTTATTACATTTATTGATTTGTGTATGTTGTATCATCCCTGCATCCCTGCAATGAATCCTACTTGGTCATGATGTATGATCTTTTTGATGATTACATTTTGTTTCTCAGTATCTTGTTGAGGATTTTTGTGTATATATTCATTAATACACTGGCGTGTAGTTTTCCTTTTTTTAGTTGGGTCCTTGTCTGATTTTGGAATCAGGATAATGCTCCCTTCTGGGAATGAGTTTGGAGGTACTCCTTCCTTTTCAATTTTATTAGAGTTTAAGGAGTATTGGTTTTATATCCTCTGAAGTTTTTGTTGAGTTCAATTTTGAATCCACCAGTACTCGGCTGTTCATTCTCGGTAGGATTTTTATTACTGCTTCAACTTCAATGCCTGCTACTAGATTCTTCAGAGTTTTTGTCTTCTTCATTCATTTTTAGTAATTCACATGTGTCTAGGAATCTTTTCATTTCTTTAAAATTTTCTACTTTATTGAAGTGGAATTTTCATAGTATTTACTAATGATCTTCTGGATTTTAGTAGTTTCTGTTGTGACATCATCTTTTTCATTTCTAATTGCTTTGATGTAGCCCTTACTTTTCCTTTTTTTTTTTTCTTTGTAAATTTGGCCAAAAGTTTGTCTGCTTTGTTTATTCTCTCAAAGAACCAGATCTTCAATTCATTGATTCTTTGTATTCTTTGTCTTAATATAGTTAATTTCACTTTGATATTTATGATTTCCTTCCTTATACTAAGTGTGGACTCTTCTTGTTCACTCTGATATTAATGATACTCTTCCTTATACTAAGTTTGGACTCTTCTTGTTTTTCTAGTGTCTTGATGTGCACCATTAGGTTAGTCAATTGAGCTCATTCTGTTTAGCCAGTGTGAGCATGCACAGCAACAAACTTCCCTCTTAGAACTGTTTTTGTTGTGTCTCATAGCTTTGGGTATGTTACACTGGCATTATTGTTTGCTTGTAGGAATTGTTGAATTTCTTCCTTGATGTCTTCTGTGACAGGATGTATTTCAGTGGTAGAATGCTTGCTTGGCATGTGCAAGGTCCTGAGTTCAATCCTCAGTACCACAAAAAACAAAAATGGGAAGGTAATATAGATAACAAGTCTAGAGTTCAATAAGCTTGGTTTATTAAGCAAGTTCTCTTTAAATAATAAAATGTGCTACTTGACGTCATATTCCTGTAGCAAAGAGTGTGCACTTTATAGAATTAGCAGGATTTGGCTGTGAGATAAAAAGCCAAAGAGTGTTTCAGTTTCTGCTGAAGAGGAGCATCTAAGTAGGGACCCTTCTGTGATATTTGTTAACTTTCATTTCAAAGTGCTATTGACTATCCTGCAGACTTTTAAATTTGGTTCTGGGTCTGAGACAAACTGAAGATGTTGTTGTAGATTACTTAGGTCCTTGAGAGATAAAGCAAATCGCAAATCTCATACTTTAAGTTGATTTGTAATTCTCAGTTAAAGTGGAATGACGGAGTCTGCCCCCCCAAAAAAATGTATACATCAGGAAAAGAAAAACTTGTATAAATATTTTAATACTAAATCTATTGAGACATCATGAGATTAATACAAGTTACCTTTGGCTTCTAGAATTACAAGAGGGGCTCAAAGTGGTGGCCATGAGCTTCTAGACATTTATTAGTGTGGTGAACTGCTGTAGTGTGTGTACATTTTTTTGGTGGATACTGTCTGTCTTTTCCTCTTCACAGGGACTGCACTCTCTTGTTAAAAGTTTAAAACTATGTCATTTCATCATTTGTTATATAAAGATATGAAAAAATAGAAAAAATAGGAAAAGCAACTTTCAGTAAACCTGGATAAAATTTTCAAAATTTCATATTGTCCTACATGGGTGGAATCATTCATAATACAGACTTTTGAATATTGTTTTAAAAATTGTATTCAAGGTGTATATATTTTATATTAGTGTAATCTCTGGATAAATATTTTTAATGGTACATATATATATAAAAGAAATAATTATCTATGTAATTTATCTAGCATATACATATATATTATATTTTGTAATGCCTAGTCCCTGAAGGTGAGTGTGTGTTTATTTCCCTATTGTTGGATTTATTACATATCATAAATTATATTCTCTACAGAAATTAAAGAAAATTGCTATAAATTGTGAAAGACATTTAACTTCCTGTTATCTCATCACTACCTTTGGTAACACAACTAAAATTTTCTTTACTATATTTCTCTCTCTTGTTCCTTGCTGTTCCTAGAACCTATATATATATCTTGTTAGATGTATATCATTCCTTCACCACTCCTACCACTTGATCTTCAGATTGTTATTTATGGGCTTGTCAGGTCTTGCAAGTTAGTCTTCTCATGCAACCCAAGTCAGTTTGACCTGACTGTAAATATTTCATGATGTACATCTTCCCCTGCAAAGCATCCCTCTTGGATCTTTTCCTCTCTTGTTCTCTAGTCAGTATACCTTTGACATTCTGTAGTGACTGAGACTGATTAGTTTCTAGGGTATTAGGACAGATACGTGGACTAGGATATTAACTAGTGAGTTCAAGTGGAGGTTCCTGGCCAATTGCTGCCTGCGATCAGGATTATTTAAGTGTGTTCAGTGGCATGAGGATTCTAACTAACATCAAAATCAAAAGACCTTTACTACTTGCCAACTAGGAAGTAGCTTTAATTACTTTATGAAAAAGTTACAAGTCAAAGATTTAACTTTTAGATTTGTTGATTAGCAAAAAATTTCAAAGATCCTTTGTTGATTAGTTTGTATTAAATAAATTTTTTGACTTTATTATTTATTAACCATGAGGGGGTCTAGAAAACCCAGCAAATGGTACAGTTTCTAGAATCTGGTAGGTAGTTTTTTGCTAACTAGAATCCGTGTGCAATCATTTGGCAAAGTAGTTCACAGGATTCTAAATGTTCACGGCTTCTTCCTCTCTTAACCTTGATGAACCTCCTTTGCTATGTGATTGTTGTTTTCCAAACAGCTTTGTCATCAAGCAACAAATAGCGAACTAGTCAAAATCCTTCACGTCTGAGAATAGTGGATGTTAGTTAAGGGGATAAGATTATTTTGAAAGTAACAGACCACTTACAAACCGGTGTCTGTTTTGGAGCCAGCTTGTTATGTGACCTTTTACAATCCCTCAACTTTTCTGTAATTTATGTTTCCTTAAATGTACAGCAGCGATAGCATGGTCTTTTCTGGGGCATATTGCTGGCTCATTTTATAAAATTAAAATCACTCTATATGAATGAAGAATCATTTGTGGCCATTGCTGTTTTCTAAGTGTTTCTTTGCTTTGAGTGCCCTATCTGAATATTAGATTGCGTCTCCAGATGTTATAGCTCATGTTTCCTGCTAGTGAATTTGATTGTTGGTTCCTGCCTATGTTTCTCAGGATTTGCATTATTTCTCTGTCTTAGGTAAAGTTTTTATGAATGTTTAATGTCTTGGAGTTTGGATTCAATTCAGATAGAGGATATTTCCAAAGGACTTCTGCTCATCTACTTCCTCCCTTGAGAATAGTGAAGAAAGTTAGTTCTCTCTTCCCTCCTCTGATAGGGCGAGGGCTACAATTGTTTTTTCTCTCTTAATATATTGAGTATACTGACCTCTCACCTAAACCTTAGGTCAAAGGGAGAAACTGATTGTTTTTAATTGGATGATTGCTTCCATATGGTTCCCTTCTGGTAGGACTCAAAACAAATGATCCCACCCCAAACCTCTGGGGGGAAAATGGAGCTGAAAAAGGCCTATAAAACATGTTACAAATGTCCAGAATTTGTTGACAGTTGTGCCATGATGTGCATTTTAGCCCCCATCACCTACTAACTGTGTAACCGTGGACAAGCAGTTTAACTTATTAGGGCCTCAAAATTTTGATCAATGAAAGTATTGCGATCATCATTAATAGAGATAAAAGTAAGTACCTTCTCATTTTGTTGTGAAAATCACATATGATGACTGTCTCAAGGTGCTTAGCCTGGAGGCTGACATATATTGGGTACCTAATAAATATTATCTGAAAAAATAGACATTTTTTTAAAAAAAAGGAATTAACACTCTGCCCCAACTTGTGGAGTATTAAACCTCTTCTGCATCCAGGATGTTTAAATTATTTATTCCAGAAAGTCACCGTGGAGGAGACATGGTCTCTGTCCCTAGTGCAGATTCCATGGTAGTTCTGACAGTAGGCTCTGAGGGCAGCCTTGCTTCTGTCATTTGCCCAGTGGCTCTGTGAATACCTAGGTTCTCACTCTCACTGCTTTATCACTTCTGAGGACTCTACCAAAGATGTCTCCTGGGCAACAGCTCTGCTCTAAAAATACAGAAAACTGGGAGGCAATCGCCAGAACTGTCCTTGCGTTGAGTCAAAGAGGGTTTCAGCAACCGGTTCATCAAAAAGTAGCATTTATACCTGCTGTGAAATGTGTCATGGATCTAAATAGATGGCTGAAAATGAAGACTTTACACCTTCCCTCATTTTTGCCTATTTTAAAGAAGACTTGGGGTAACTCATTTTTTATCTATTCATCAAAGTTTACTGATTGTAGCATGTATGATAAATCACAGGTTCCTAGACTTCAGGTCAAATGTGATTTGTGAGTAATACAGACTTATTTCATTGTGAACAGTCTTGGAACTTGAATCTTTGCCATTCTTTCCATTTTGCATGTTTTGCTTACAGAAAGACTTGGAAACACCAATTTCAGGTGGGGTTCTGAAGTGTTTGTAGAACCAGCTACCTGATAAAGTTGTCAGAAGCAAAAGCAACACTTAGGGATGATGTGAAATATAGAACCAAGCCAACTACTTGGTTGATTTATTCGTGTGCTTTTCCTTCGAGATCACCTTCTTCCGGGATCCTGGGAGAACTAAAACATTCTTACTTTGATGTCGTTCTCTGAACATCGCTTTCAAAAAATCTTTAGGAATGACATTTGTTAGTCTTGTATTTTCTCTGTTCCTGACTTGAAAAGGTATTTCTATGGAAGTTTTGTGTTTTGCTCTCTTAAAATCCTCATTTTTCACATTAAAGAATATGCTCAGATGAAACAAAGCCACTTGAAGAGCACACAGCCAAGATCATTCTGGATTCTCATTGCTGGCTGCAATCTCCTTTCATCTGTTTTCTTAGCTCTGAAGTAGCTCGAGGGAGTGTTGTGTGTCTGAAGCTGAATTCCTTGCTTAGCTCTAGTGCACTGTTTCAGGACTGTAAGCTCCGTAAAGCAGCTGCCTTTGATGCAAAATACAGTCTTTTATATAAATTTGCCTTCTCAATATTTTCTTATTTGGAGAATTTACAGAATCATTTTGTAGTTTGCAAAGTGATTTGGATTTTGTATAAAATTTTATGTAAACTTTTTAGATGTATATTTTGGTAAAGAAATACTAATTTAATAGTAGAAAGGGCTTCATATTTTTAAGAATCATTCAAGAATATGACCACTTTTTAATGCCGGCTTACTTGTTTTTGTTATGGGATAATACTGTTTAACATTTTATAGCTCTTTCCTGAAAGATTTAAAGGTGATAGCATAGTGATAACATGCACACCCATGTTCATTGCAGCGTAATTCATAGTAGCTAAGTCTTGGAAGTGGCCTCTCTGTCCATCTATAGACGAATGGATAAAGAAAATGTGGTATTTGCCCACAGTGGAGTACAACTCTGCCATAAAGAAGGATAAACTCAAGTTATTTGTAGGAAAACGGGTGTACCTTGAGACCATAATGTTAAGTGAAATAGATCAGACACACATGCTTAAATATTGCATGATTTCTTTTATATGAGAAACCCAGAGTAAAAATAAAGAACGAAATAAAAGATAAAAAATAGAAAAAAGTGAGATAGATCTTTCTCAGTGGGGAAAGCATCAAGAGATGGAGGGAAGGAAGAGGAAGGAAAGGAGTAGGGGATGAAAAAAGGAATTAGGATGTGTTATGCATATGTACTAACTTCACAAAAGGAGTGTAAACATGGATTGCAAGCATGTACCAAAAAAAAAAGGTAATCAAGAGATAGGTGGAGGGGGGAGAGAGGGAAGGGGAAGAGGATGAAAAATGGAATTAGGGTGCATTATGTACATGTACAACTTCCTAAAGAAAATGTAAACATTATCTACTACACATGTACTAATAAACAAAAAACATATAGCTCTCGTACTGATGCTTTGTGTATATTAACTGACGTGACACCTGGGGCTATCATTATTGTCTCCATTTAAAAGCGGAAGAATCTATAAAAAGCTGTTATCAGAGATAGAAAATCAAATGATGGCTACTAGAGATTGGAGAGAGGAAGAGGGCAAAGGGGTTGAGAAAAGATTAGTCAATGGCACATTTACGATAGGAGAGAAAGAAAGACTTCTGATGTTTCTTGCACGGTAGGATGACTGTAGTGAACAGTAACGTAATGTGTATTTCAACATACCTGGAGGGGGATTCTGAATGGTTTCATCATGAAGAAATGAATGTTTGAGGTAATGGGTGTGCATATTACCCTAATTTGTTTATTGCACAATATATGCATGTATTCAAGTAGCACATTGTGCCACCTAATATGTGCTATTATTATGTGTCAATTTAAATTGAAAAGTGAGGAAACTGAGGCTCAGAAAAATATATAAACTGTCTAAGATCACAAAGCTAGGAAATATCAGAATTAAGATTCAGCACAAAGCAATATGGGTCCAGTCTCTGAGCCTTCAAAAACTTCATTAGAATTAAGTCTTACTGTTTATGATTGATAGACCATAACTGGGCTAAACATTATTAAAATTGATTTTATGTTCCATATACATACATTTTACATCTTAAGTAAGTTTATTACTCTCTAAAATAGAATCAATAAGAACTTTGTGTATTCCTAAATTTTACTATTTAATTCCAACATCAGAATATGTGGCCTCAAAGGGCTTATGACAGGAAGAGTCCAGTCGAGTCTGAGTGAGTGTAGCTAAGTCCACTGGCAGCTAGAATACAGCTCATGTATATTTTATAAAATATCAAAGAGGTCGAAACAACAAAAAGAGTAGTTACAGTTATAGTTGCTGCATCCTGAAACCTGTTCACACACATGTACTTTTATAAATCATGTGTGCGTGTTTATAAATACATCTAAAAGCTGAGAATTAACCACCCAAGTCTGGGACATTAGAAAACACACACACTCACACACGCACACACACGCGTACACACACACACAATAAGTTACAAAGTCAAGATGTGTTCCTTGTCTTCATGTGCTTCATGCAACTAGTATAATGAGGAAAGAACTTTATTACAAATATCCACATATATTCTATGTTTAATATGTGCACACACACCCACCCCACACTCTGCTCTCCATATCTGTGGGTTCTGCATCTCTGGATCTAACTAACTGTGGATTAAAAATACTAGAAAAAAATTGTGTCTGTACTCAACATATACAGCCTTTGCTTGCTTTTTTTCCCCTAAGCAATAAACAGTATAGTATAACAACTATTCACATAGTACTTACTTTGTATTCAGTATTGTAAGTAATTTAGAAATGAATTAAAGCACGCCAGAGGATGTGTGTAGGTTATATGCATATGCTACATCTTTTTATACATATAAGGGACTTGAGCATCTGTGGATTTTGGTATGTTTGAGAAGTCCTGAAACCAAACCCTTGCAGTTAGAGGCGATTGTATAGGCATTTATTTTCTCTCTGTCTTTCTACACACACATGCACACAGAGACACAAACACCTCCATTTTCTAGTGTGCACATTTTATTTTCATGGAAACTGGCTTTTCCACCACCCAAAAGTTGATTATTGTTCAAGGAAAGGATGTCCACATTTCACCTTTGTGGGTGAGTTTATGTGTACACTGACTGATAGTTGTTCTTTAGTGAATCTTCTCTATATGTTGGGATCTGAGTACTATCTATCTGTCAATCTGTCTATCTGTCTTTCTATTCATACATACATACATACCTCTCTCCATCTATTTCTTTTCTCGGTTAATTCTAGGATGTTAAAGTTCATAATGGCAGAGCCCTTCATTTATTTTCTTTGCGGGTATACTGTGCACTGAAAATGGCACCCAGCACCTGTGTAAGCTCAGAATATGCTTGCAGAATTGAATCAAAATATCTTTTTGCTCTCACTACTTTTGGTTTGACAAAATATACACCTAGTTTCACAAGGCGAGATTTGCTGACTGCCCATCTGAGCTGCTCAGATGGTAGCAGCAGGAGTAGAGCCTGTCCCACTGGTTCCGGTGTCATCTTTGACTCTGTCTCTGCACAAGGTCTTGGGAACCCAAGAGGAGCGTCTTCTTTGCTCCTTCAGGTCACAGGTGTCTCTAGCACTTTGTCACGATGATGTCCTACCTGAATTCAGAGTTCTAGTTGTTTTTTCTCCATGTTCAACGCTTCTAATGAGCCTCCACAAGATCCTCACATTACTTTTTGATGGATATAACTTAATGCATTTAGCTCCTTAAATACTTTCTTCTGTTTAAGCTTAGGAGGTGCACATGGCCGGGTTGAAGAGGGAAGAGAATATTGATACATAGGATGTAGCGTAAGTGAGCAGAAAAGAAAGAGAAGTGGACAAAGGATTGGAGAAATGGGGACTAGAAGATGGAAAGCAGCAGTCTGGGGCCACAGAGAAGGTCGGAGAAATGGATAACACAGGAAATGTGTGAGAGTCTTCATTTCTTTTGACAAGTATTATGGCAGGATATACTGGGATGTAGACTAAAGGAAATGGCCCGGAATTTTTAAGAAGTTTATTTTGTATATACTAGTGCACAATACATGCTCATCAGTTTAAATTACATCACTAGCACATTCTGAAAATTTAATAACCAAATCAGAAAATTATTTAGTAGACTAAAACCTAAAAGAGAGTCATACATATTTCAAGTGTTTTTTTTTTTAATTGTAAAGTATTTTGTGACTTCACAATCGAGAGGCTTTCTCAGAAGTTGGTACATCCTGAGGTATAAACTTTCAACTTTATGTTCTCTTTCATATGTACTGCAATTTCTATTAATCTCTGAATGTTTATCCTATTTTTTCAATTAATTTAGAAAATTTGTATTTAAGCCTCCATTGTCTTGGTTTCGGAGGAACAAAGCAACACATCCCAAAATGTGGGCACTTTTGTCCATCTTTAATATGTTACATAAATTCTACCACAGAAAAGTTTCCTAAAGCATAAACCTCATTTTATTTTAATGCCTTAAACAAGAGCCCAAATAAATGGGCTCTGAATTTAAGGTTCAAGTAATTATGCCTTTTGAGATTAGAACAGTCAATATTGATACTTTGTGAATGTCCGTCATGTACAGAATACAGCATTAAGTGTTCCAACAGTATACACTGTTACCACTTCAGGCCATTGGATAAATGCAAATAAGCTCGCAAAATGAAAATAATTGCTAAATCCAGAAATAAAATGGATGTGAATATAGCCCTTTGCAGATACCTGAATCATACTGCAAGTTATCATAAGAACTTTAATCTTATGTGCAGGTCCTCATTGCCAAGTAAGTGTAGTGTAGTCGGCGAAACTTAACCTTTTATGCATTCTATAGGTGTCAAATTTAAGGTAAATTTAAGAATCTTGTTTAAGGCACTTTAAAAATAAAAAGACGGTAGAAACTTCTCACTTAGACTGAGCAGTTGGTTTGGCATAGAAAGGCTCATACGTGAACCTCTACGATCTTTTGTAACTGCTCTCGTACTCTGCCTTGCATCTTTTTTCAGCAGCACCCTGTATTTCCACGTAGATGGATCTCTCCACTTGTCACTCATTCCCATCACATGTTGTTTATTTGTTTTTGTTTTTGTTTTCCTTCTGGAAGAAAAAGAAAAGTGGTCCCAAACAAGTACATGTAAGTCCTGGGAACTTTGACCTATTGATTGTTACACAGTGTTAAAAGAATTGTTGCCTAGAGAGTTCAATGGAAAGGGTGAAATTTTTGATAGTGTTCAGAAATAAAAGGAAAAAAATATGTTTTAGTTTGCAGAAAATTTAAAAGACATTTAAATATTACCCAGAGTTTTAAAAGGTAAGAAATACTAGAGAGCAAATAAATTTATTTAAATTGAAAGGAATGAAGTAAAGTTATTGAATAGAGAAGCAAGAAAAATAAGCTGAGCTAGTAAAGAGATGAAGACATGGGCAATGGGACGGTAGAGCTCCATCAACTCTTTCACTTATACAGATAGAAACTGTGTAAAAGGGAACCTACAGTGGTAGTGGATGCATACTATGTATCATATAATTTTGAAATTTCATTATGTATCACTCATTTAATCGTCCAAAGATCATGTGCAGTGTATAGTATTATTTTACAAATGAAATGGCTGATAGGCAGAAAAATGGCTTGCTAAGGGCACGCAGCTAATATGAAACACTGCTGAGATTCAATGCCAGACCTTCTGGATCCAGCACTTAGCTTCCCAAGGTAATGATAAGTAGAACAAAGTTTCTCTCCTTCTACTCCCCCCTTCACTTCAGGGCTCTTGTCCTTCTATGTTGTACCACTGTAATTCTTATCAGTAAGGAGAAAAATAAGTAGGAACAGAGAAGAAATGCAAGTGTTTATAACTTCAGTTTTGTATGAGAGATCCAATTCATATAAACATATCTGATGCACTCTTGCCCTCTCCCCAGAGAGCAAGTAAGTTATATTGAACAATTTATGAACCGATATAAGGATCAGTTATCTGTATGTGAATTAGTGAATCAACAAAGAAATTCATATGGTTATTAGGTATTCTGACTCTAATTTTTTTCTGTGGGAAACCAGTAGTATGTGGTGTTTAGTTTAATGGCTTTGGATCATAGAATGGTTTGGAGTCAAGCCGTCAATTAGGTTTCCAAATGTGTCAAGTAGAAAGTTAACTTACCAAAACTTCTGAAGTACCTACTTCTCTTACAACTTATTCCGTGTCTTAAATTCTTTAGAAAGAATATACACTATAATTCATCAGAGATGATTTAGATATATTCCTGTCCAGAGACAGAGGGATGGATTAAACCACACTCCTGAGGTTCTTTTTTTGCCTTTAGAGTAAACGCTCTTTATCATTCTAAGCTTCTTACTCTGAGTAATATCTCAATGTGATCCTCTGAATTCCCCAGAACATTACATGATAGTGTTTCCCTGGTCGAAGTACTCGGATCCTTCCCTCCCCACTATTCAGACTATATTCTCTTTTTAACTTAATATATTCTTTTTCACTTTGATGCTTTGACTTTTACCCTCACAGTTTCCTTATTTCCAGAGTTTATAGACTGTCCCCGGGATTTCCTCTGAGTCCTTTAGCCAAGTCATCCGTACTTTGCTCTTCTAATCTTCTGTCATAACAGGTATCCTGTTACTTACGTCTCTGCTCTTACACTCTCAATTTGTTCCAGATTCACTGGTAGAGATTTCCCCATAAAAGCAGTATTCCAGGTGCAACTATCTGAGAACCGGGCAGAGAGAACACTTGCCCCTCTTTTTACTGTGATGTCTTTCCATCTGCAATTCAAAGTAATACTTCATGAGGCTGCCGCTTTTTGGAACAAACTCACCCAGATGGCGACACCTTCTAGCCTCAGTTTTCTTCCAGCAGACCCTTCTCCAAAGACTGCTTCTCAGAGTCTTGTTTCCTTCTTCCTCTGTATATCTGTGTTTTCGTTCTTTCCCCCCTCGTGTAGAAGCTGGCCTCTTCCCAATCTGACTCTCATTTTGCTATTTGATCCCAAGATCTGCAACTCCTCGCAGACCATCTGTGTTATTTCTCTCCTCGTCGATGCTCTGCAGCGTTTCCTCGCTTACTGTCATCTGCAGATTTCATTAGCACACGGTTTACTACATTCTGAAGATCATTAATAAAAATGGATAAACAGAAGAGAAGGCTGATACAGACATCTGTGGAGTTTCCCTGACTGCCCCCACAAATCGATGGCTGTTATTTTATTCTATCCTTTTGGGGGTTTTGGCCTTATTTTTAAATCCAGTTCCCTCTATGAGCACCCGTTTCTCACACCCAGATGACGGGCTTCGTAATGTGTGATTGTCTCGCAGCGCTTCATAATTGCCTAAACAGTTCATCAGGTTTGTCTGACAGCATTTACTCCTACGAAATCCAAGTTTCAAGCTCTGTGTAACAGTGCATGTACCCACCTTGATTACCTCCTCTGCCGTTTATTTGTGTTTTCTAATTTTGACTGTAGATAGGTGAAGAGTACAAAGAGAAGTGATGAACTTGGAGTCTGTGTGGCTGTTCTCTACAAAGGGTCCTGTGTGCATGTGCACACAAGGAGTTAAAAACGATCTTTCTGTCCAAAAAAGATAGAAATCGGTTGTCTCTGATTTTGAGTGATGATTTATATCTAACTAATATTGAAGAATCAAATGACTAGATTTTTAAAACTGATAAGAACCATATCTGTATTCAGAGAATATCTGTGATGTTCTTGGCACTGTGAGAAGAGGTGATGTGTCTCATGCTTCGTGATTACATCAACCCTGAAAGCCAGGTATTTTGAGCATACTGCTAACCCACAGGGCGCTCTTAATAAGATTAGAAAAAGCGATCTGCTCTAAAGGGGAGAGCAGACGGCCTGGATTTAAGGAACCACTGACCCCTCGGGCCAGATGTACTTGCGTGTGTACTAGCCTGCCAGATCTGTGTAGCAGCCCCGATTTTTTTCCATTTACATTAAGAGAAATAAGAGTCCCATAAGAGATAGATTTGGGATCAAAACTAATGCAGTTTATTCCATGCTATATTACTTTTCTATGGATAGAATAAATAGGGATCTAACTCATGTTTCTATAATTGTGTGCTAAATTCAAACACTGTGTTTTTTCCTTATAAAAAGATGCAAATAATGTACTAGAGAACCCTTCAATGCATTATTCAGCTTTGTTGTTGTTGTTTATCCAAAGGGGACTATTGGAGAAGAATCTATATGCCCTGGGCTCAGAGGTCCTTTGCACTGTCTTGGTTGTCTGGCTGAACTGGGTCCTCCCACCCGCTTGTTGCTTAGGGCCATTCAGCACATAAACATATACCTTGATTACATCACTGTGGATCAGTTCAGTGGCCTGCCTTGAAAACCTAGAACTACCACAGTAGGAGTGTTTTGAATCCTTTGACTCTTTGACTTACATTACTGGGTGTGTGTCTGAAGGCACCGAGGCTTAGGCAAGTGGAATGCACATGCATGTCTACACCTTTAAACACATCTATATGTTTGTGTGTGTATAGCATATGTCTTTAGAAAGAAAATAAGGTTTAGAGTTATTTACATACGCCTCTTTTCACTCTCTTTCCTTCCGTTCCTATTTTCATTTCCTTTGAATGCTGTTTTACCTGAAATGTATCTTGTACTTCAGCTACAGTTTTTCCTTAATGAACAATATAGTTTTCTTGCTCAACAACTCTGACACTCAGGTAAATGGAAAGAAAATGGATGTGGGAGTTATGTGTTCACAATGCCACTTTGCCACCCTGAAATCTTTGCCGATAATCTACTTGGAAGGCTTTGAGCCCCAGCGGAATACAGAACCCTATACGTACCCTGCATTGATTTACAACACCTGCTACAGCTGCTTGGCTTTTGGCAGGCATTTTCTTTGCAACCAAATGCTGTTGCAATTGCTGGGCAAATCTAGATGGAGGTCATAGTTACTGGACATGTTTATAATCTGCAGAGTGATCTAAGCCGTAGAGGGCTAATTTCCCGAAGATCAATGACTAAGGGAGGATTTCAGAGGTTACCCTCTTTATCCAATTTCCTGTGTCCTAATGAGATGGCCGAAACCTGTTTGGAATCTTTCTGATTAGGAACTCTCTGAGAGTCAATAAAGAATATGACATTCACAAATCTAAATGAGAAGAGACTTGCTGCCTGCATTGTGATTCATGCCCTGAGGAGACACCTTCCTGCCCTATTAGGGTTTGCTATCAGTGGCTGACTGTGGACAAGGTCAGATTTTAGCCAGAAGTCTGGGGAGGATTTTCCCCTTCCTATTGAATTCACAGGACTCTGCTTTCAATATGTTTTGTCTGCCGTTTTTGCCTTTTTTGGTTCAACTCAATCCAATGGCAGTTTGATTCAACAAAAATTATGTATTAAATGGTTATTATATATGTTCCAGGTAAAAGAGTCACATTAAAAATAACTCTGCTGGTGTTTAGCTAGAATCGTAACACAGACCTGAACAAGGTATAATAAATGATGGTGGTAAAAATAATCACTCGTGATTTTCGAGTGCTTACTAGGTGTGTGTCAGACACTGTACTAAGTATTTCATGTACATTATTTTCTTCAATCCTGATGACAAACTTGCGAATTAAGGCTTATGATTGTACCTGTGTGACAGACAAGGAAACCAAGGCTTAGATATACTAAGTAACTTGCCATGTTAGGAAAATCCTTCCTTAGTTCCCAGTCCCGTTCTAGCTGTCACCCCGTTTCTTCTGCTCCCTCTTAGCTAAACTTCTTGAAAACAGTCAACTACATTGGTCATCTGTAGTCATTTACTCTTCAACTTATTCAGTCTGGTTCTGTCAATGTGAACAAAATGTACCCATTAAAGGGGAAGCGTTCCCTCCATATTTCCATATGTGACATTCCCTTCCCCTGGATTTGTCACTTCCTCATTGAAGCAAGAGTTTCTCTTGATTTCCTGTACCACATTTTTCCTGTAATTTCTCCAAAATCATTAAGTGTTTCTTTCCATTTTTAGTACTTCTTCCTTTGCTTAATTTCTGACTATTAGAGCATTGTACTTTGGGTTCTAAGTTGTCTTTTTTCACCTCTGGCTTCTTCCCTAGTCAGGAGTTCAGATTATCTTGGTACCGTGTACTTTTTTGGCAGTCCGATAAAGACTATGGGCTCATATGTTTAAGTGTATAAAACACTTAAGGTATCTTAAGGTATTCCGAAATGAGTCCATAGAAACTGGAACTCTTATTTTCCACCCTCAATTTTGTTTTTCCTTCAGTTTCTTGTCAAAGGCTCAAGACAACTGGAAGTCACCTGTGATTCTGCGTTTACCTTTCAACCCAGGCCTTTCTTTATTCATTAGCTATTTACTATCTCCTCGGTGCACCAAATCTTTCCTCTTTCCCCTATCTCCATCGCCACTCTGTCTCCACCTCAGGTGCTGTGTAATGAATGTTTCACGAGTGGATAAAGGTTTGCAATGAGGAAGTAAAGAGGCGGAGTTAATCTTCAGGGTGCTCTTACATTTCACATGAAATTCAAGATAGAAGAGAGGTGCTCCTTGCTGCAAGGAGAAGAATGAATACAAAGGACAGGTGTCTACAATAGAAACGATAGACGAAGAATTAAGAGTTACATATGCCAGTCAGTGTGAGTGGGATTCCTTTAAAAAGTATACTGAACATGGTGACACATGCCTATAATACCAGCTGATTGGGAGGCTGAGGCAGGAAGAGTGCAAGTTCAAGGCTAGCCTGGGCAATTTAGTGAGAGTCTCAAAATACAAAATAAGAAAGGCTGTGTAGGCAGACAAGTGGTAAAGTACCTCTGGGTTCATCTCCAATAACAGAGATCGATCGATCGATCGATAGATAGATAGATAGATAGATAGATAGATAGATGGATAGATAGATAGATAAATAGATGGTTTCCTGGTCTCTTTACAGTCTACACATTTGGTCTCATGTTTAATGAAATCCCTTAGAGACAGTAAATCATACCATTTTGGAAATGTAGGAGTGAGGGTGGGAACAAAACTAAAAGGAGGATTCTTTCTTACAATGAGTTAATAAGAAAAGAGTTTTCTGTTTCCATTTCTCCTCAGGGACTGGTAAGACAAATTGCTAAGAATCAGACATTTTGGCCACCTGGCAGCTGGAGCAATTCAATATAGGTTCCCCTCTAGTCCTTCACTTCTGAAAAAGCAAAGTCTGCATCAACTGGTCAGCCTTTACTAATACTCTGTATTCTTACTTTTCCCACTTTTTGAGAGGCTTTTTTTTAGCTGCCTGTTCTTCCTGATTGACTGAGAATAATTCCTGTCATCCTGTGTAAATTAAACCCTAAATTACACAATATGTTTTCCAACCGTATGGCATAGGCCGTCAATGTCGTGACGATTCCAGAGAATTCAAAGGCAAGCCATGTATTTTTACTGCTTTTGCAAACTTGCATTTTATCAGCCTTGGGCATTTTGGCCTCTCCAGTAAGTGTAGTTTTTTAATAACTGAGGGAAAACACTGCAATATACAGAAAGGATACTGTGAAAACTTACACTCCAAACTGGCTTGTCTTCAAACTGCCTCAAATCTGAGTCATGGAAAGCAAGAATGATTAGGAGAGTGCGGTACATTGCTTTAGTGACAGTTAATCCTCTTATTAACTTCATGGTAATATTTTGTTCCTTCGTCAGCTTGGAGGGATTTTGTGAGAATATTGTAGTTCCCGTCTTCCTCTGTTCATTGAGAAAGTTGGAAAAAATTAGCTGTAGAAATAAAAGAGTTCCAGACTGGAGTGCATTGGGGCTGACTTCTCCCTCTGGACATGTATGTCTGCTTCAAGTACTTAGCCACACTTGAGTGTGGAGAGCCACTCTTTGAGGCCTCTTCGTCTTCCCTTCAGAGGATTTCCTCTTCCCCCGAGCAGTCATCAGTCAGGGAAGAGGCTGTGGGGTGGTTCCGCTGTGCAGTGCATTGCCTTGCCAAAGGGAGACAGAACTCTGCTGCGGCCCCATGAGCTGGAGCAGCCTACAAAGCATTTCTGGCGAAGAGCCAAAGAGGTGATCCCTGCTCTAGGGGGAAAAAAAAGCACAACGGCTGAGATTGCAGCTCTCCATCCCCTCACCAGGCTGATTCATATAGCAGCCTTGACATTGAGTCTCCGGAGAACTGTTTTCTTCCCAGCCCAGCTAAAAATAGCCAGATTCAGATTTATAATGACAGGAGCTGATAAATTTGCTGGGGAAATGCAAGCAGTGTCACTGTTGTACTGGGGAACCTGTTCTAATAAATTGATGCAGGGAAAGAAATTGCCAAACATGGCAGAGACCCATAGTGCCACTTCCCTGGGGATGAAGAGCAAAATGAGCATGTCTTCCCTGTCATCAGAGTCCCAGAATGTGTGAGATAAAAGCAGGCATGTAGAAAAAGTGTATAGTCAAACAAAAGAATGGCACGACAGAAAAGCAAGTCATCTTCTGTAAAATAGTTTTGCTTTTCTGTAAAAAAATAGGGGAGGTCCCTTGTAAAATATGCTTCCCAAGGTAACAACCCTACCTGAACAGCCCCACATCTCAGTGATGACTTGTGATTCAACTAGGATCTATTAATTTTGGACTTTTTGAGAAATAGATTTTCTATATTTTTGTTCGTGGCTCCAGTATCTAAGCTTGTATTACTCTCTGTTGCAAGTGTGCCCCTTTTTTCACTCTCATTGGTCAGTAGAATCACGGACGTATCACAGAATGTCCCCTTATGCTAGCTGGCTTGAAGTCATGTCTCGTGGGGTTCAACTTCAGTTTACTCCACAACCTTCTAGCACCTACTAGAATCCAAGTATCATGATTGGCATTTTTTTAAATGATGAAGGTGCAGTGTACTGTTAATATGACAGACATACATGTAATGAATTTATTATAAATCAAATCGTAAATATAATCATTGATGTGTGAGCAATTACTATGATAACTGAACAGAGGAAACACTTTTGCTAGGAAAAGACCAAGAAAGCTTCACAGAAAAAGTAAAGGGTTTGTGCTTAGAATGATATGAGGGAGTACTAGAAATTTCTAAGGAGAGGGAGTGTGTCCACCCAGGATGGCCCTGAGGTAGAAAAAGTACCATCCGAGTTTGAGACTCACACATGGTAATTTAAAAGGTTTAAATAATTTCTTTCCTCACTGGTTTTTTTTGGTTTTGCCAAGCAACTTGCAAACAACTACTACATTTGCTCTAATTATTTTAGATCATTAACTTTGAAAATTACTGTTTGTGTTATTTCCTAGCTTGGCTTTGTGCCTGCTCTGAACTGGCATCTCATGAACAAGTGGATGGAGCACGCCTGGAGTTGTGCCCGTGTCAGACACTTGACCTAGAACTCAGAATGTCATGGTCACCTTCACTATAGAAACCTTGTAGATCTCCATACGGGAACGGGCTTCTAATGATACAAATTGCTGTGCCATCAATTATCCACTCACAGTTATAAAGCAGTCACTAATATTATTATCATACTCTCCTTGAATGAAGAATAAATGCTGGAATATACGGCATTTACTCAACACGATTTTATGTATTTGATAATATTTCTCTCGCTCTTTCTATAGACTGGTTACTAGAACCTTGGGTTCTTCATCAGGTGCTAATTCGTAGTTTTGTGGTCTCAATTTCAATAGCAAAAGGCAAAAAAATCCTTAATAATGGGATTTTTCATTCTGAGATTTGAAAGGAATTTCAGGCAAGGACTTCAGGTTACTGTAAAAGATAATGTAGCACAGATGTGCATGTTGAGGTATTGGAAGAAGTAGAATGATATGTGCAATTTAATGCATCAGCAAATAAAATGGATTGATGGGTGATGAAGAAAGAGATAAATGGACGTATATGTTATAAAACAAGTATAGTGGAATTTTAATGGTAAAATCTAGTTATGATAATAAAGAGGTTGACTCTAAAATTAACTTTATGTATTCCTTGTTTTTTTTAATAATATAATTAGTGTTGAAGGGAAAAAATCTAGGGTAGCATAGATGATAATTGATGATATATTTGGATAAGAATGCTTACATATTTAAAATGAAGAAAAGTTTCTGTGATTATAAAGTATACACACAAAGAAATAGCTGAATCTAGGAACCAAAGACACACAATCATCCCTTACCTTTAGCTTCTCAATCTGTCAGATGAATAAATCCCCATTCTAGGAAGAAGAGTAGTTTACTCTGTGTACTAGGTCCTATGTACTAGGTCTTTGGGACACTCAGCAATGTATAAATAGTTTTCCTGGAGTTTTTTTTTTTTTCTGTATATAAAATACCTATACTGTACTCTTCATAAACAAGCTAATTTCTGCTTTTTAAGTTATTTCAACACATAGAGAGGACTTCTTGTGTTTCAAGGCATGGTGCTAATCTGTGGAGCTTAAAGCACTTTAGAAGGTTTAGTGTTAAGAAATGGAGAAAGACATTGATAAGATGATATAGTAAAGTCATAGAAGGACTTAAAAGGGCTGCCAGAGACCAGAAAAGGGAGCAGTCACTGGTCTTGTTAGCTAGGTGATTTGAGGTAGATTAATTACCTTTGTTCTTTCATCTGTAAAGAATCTGGCCAGCAATATCTGTTAATTCTATCGCCTGTTAAATAGCAAGACCTTAATGAAAACGGTCCCTGGTATCTTTGACCTAGAGAGGCAGACCAAATGGAGAAAAATAAGTGCATAAAGATTTGCTGGATAGGTGTCCTTCTTTCTCCCACCACTTCCTGCTGCCCGTGATAGTTCCAGAATTGCGCCGGTGCTGGTGATGTTTGTCAACATGATCGGCTCGGGCGTCACCGGAAGGGTTGGTGAGGCTCACCTCCCTGTGTGTCTGGGTAATGCAGTTAGCATGGAGCTAGAAGAGACTTCACCCTGGATTTGGGACGGATACCCCATTCCAGCCTCAGCTTGGACAGGAAGACACTGAGTGACTTGGGAGACGTGGCTCGTCTCAGCTCACACAGCTGCTCAGTGACAAAGCCAGCAAAATGTAGACCAACAAATCTTCTACTGTAAAGAGAGAGTGAGGAAAGGTTATATTACCTTTAAGTATAATTTATGGTTTCCTAGGAATTAAGAGAAAAATGCATAGGAAGGTTTTCATATTGTTAGAAGATAACATGTTTAAATGTACGTAAATATAATGTACTGGTGGATTGCTAAGAGGCGTTTGTCGGATTGTGCTGTATTAGCCTGCTCCTGCTGAATTACTCTGTGGCGTGGTTAACCCTTGTCATGTGGGTCACCGTTCTATTAATTATTTTGCTTACATAATAATATCTATATCGCATGTATAGTTCTTAATTCCACATAGATATAGGTAGATGTAGAGATAGCAAAGATCACTTCTCCCTTTGTGAAGACGGAACGACTATTCTGACAACTTCTCTGTCTTTGTGTCTTACTGGAGCTGTGAGCAAGAGCACATTCATAACTTTGAATTCAGATGTCCGGGTGTGCCGATGACTGCAACCAATGGCCCGCGCTGGCTTTGAACTCAGGTACTTTATCTGTGTCTCTCCAAGCTGAGCAAAGATGGAAATTCTTTGTATTAGGCAATCATTACAGAGGAGAAGTAAGAGCAATGGGGAGAAGAACGAGAGAGAGGTACTGTGTGCAATTTTGCCGTAGAAAATATTAAATTATTGGGTCCTTAATACTGTCACATTTTATAAACGTCATAAAATAAAGGATTAAGTAATATTACAGTAAAATAAATCGGATGAAATCAGGGAAAGAAGTAAGCTGGCCCGTAAACAACACAGCGTATAAGGCAGATTAAAGGATATTTCTAGCCTACAGTTCGGATCCTTGCGTGCTTTGAATGAGGAGCTGTACATGTGGAAGACTGAATGCACAATCTCGAAGTAGGAGAAGAGAAAACATGCCGCAGTACAGTGTCCAAGAGGCGAGAAGGGGAGCAGGTCAGAATTGTGCCGTGCTTGGGAATGCACTGGTTTCGCTCTCTTGAGCTAACTGTAAAAAGTACTGTTGACTAACAAGTTAGGTCTTGCGAGAGGTAGGGGTGGAAGTGGCCCGTGTTAGTGATCCCAGCTGCCATGCCGGGTCAAGCCGGAAGCCCTGTACCGGGGAGCTAAGTAATTCTCCTGCTGTTCTTTCCCAGTCTTAAAAGGTAACACTTCGGGCAACTGCTTAGAGGGTGTTTTTCAGTTGAAACGCTCAACCTTGGAAAAGTCTATAGTTTCATCCTACGCAGTATCCATCATTTCTTAATTGTGCAAATCAAATTCCTGCATATAATGCAAAGAGCTGATAATGTGACCTGTCATTGTGACCTTCCCATGTTCAGCATTTTAAAAGAAAGTCAGTATATAGGTGGGGGTGTAGCTTAGTGATCAG